>OY856409.1:1729788182-1730000682 GCA_963693085.1 Alisma plantago-aquatica | reverse complement strand
ATAATAATAATATCCATAATTGAGTGGATATTACTTTTTAGTTAACTAATGTGAGTGGGTTCTCCACTCACTTTAGATATTTCGTGGCATTTGAAAGGCACAAGGACTTTTACACTTATGAAAATTCAACCATCCCATTTTTGGTTGAAGGGCACTTCAATTAATATATTTATTTTTGTATTAAATTGAATTATGTTTCCAATTATGCTTAAATCTTGATTATTTTAATATCGAATTCTCTCTTCCAAAGTGATTCAAATGAGATGCCACTCTCATTTTATTTTATCTACATGATTCCATGAAACATGAGGGAATCTATAGAAGTGGTAATTTGCATATTGAACCCTAGGTTTTGGGTAAATTGCACATTACACCAAAACTAGATTTTAATGCACAAACATTGCTCAATAAGCTCTTTCTTGGTGCTCAGGCTACCAAAAGCCATAACTCTGCATCATTTTCATTATTATGATGCTTCAACACTTGAGGAACATTTTATAATGTAACATTTGCAAGTTAACCCCTCAACTTGGGTAATTTGCACTTTAGTCCAACACAGGTAAAACATTGTTTCAACATTATTCAAAAAGGACTAAAATTGAAACATAAGTTCCTCTTGAGCCTTAATTACTTTTCAAAAGATAAGAGAAAGCATCTAATCAACTTTATTAAGCAAAACATCTAGGGTTAGAACATAATCCAGGCCAGGGATGTTACAACAATGGTCTCTAATAAGTACCTATGTGTTTGTCTTGATATAATATATCATGATTAATGATATTCTACCATCAACTATCACACATTATAGTCTTATGTATTCATTTTCATATATTTTGTTTCCATATTAATATCCGACTAGGGGCATAATAAGAATGTATGTACTCGTATCATAAATATGGTCTCATTGTTTAGGTCCTCAACCAAAAGACACATTTCATTGAGTAACATCATTTTTTATACATCAACCTACTTATATCATTATATCATAACAAAATAGAATAAATAGAATTGCCTTTATTATAATCAAATCAATTACATTATGCCTCATTCAAATCATCATATGACTATTTATCTGGGCATACATACCAACATACTCCCACTTCAACTTAGAGTCTATCACCCATGAATCTTATCCAAGTTATCTAACATGTCCATCATGTTTCTGTTGTGAAAGTGATTTTTTCACCGAGTCAACATTATTGCTTTCAATCGACACTTTGTAATTCTTCACATCTCCTCATTGTACATTCTCACATATAAGATAGAAGCACAAGTATATGTTTGAAACACTTATGTAATCTAGATTACCTAGCTTGTGTTATAGCTCTATTGTTGTCACAATACAACTCTATCACATCACTAATGCTTGGAACCACTCCAAGTTTATTGATGAACTTCTTGATCCAACTAGCTTCCTCTTCTATGCTCAAGGCAACAATGTACTAATCTTCCACTGTAGAATCAACAACTATTTTTTTCTTGGAACTTACCCAACTCATAGCTCTGTTGTTAAGGCAACACACAAATCCAGACTACAACCAATAATCATCATTTCCAGTTTGGAATCTTGCATTGGTGTAACCCGTTACACCCAACTCTTCCTATCCGCTATAAACAAGGACATGATCCTTAATTGTTCTCAAGTACTTAAGAATGTTCTTTATGGTAGTCCATTGACCCAAATATTAGATCTGACTAAGATCTACTTGTCATGCTCAAGGCATACGATACATTCAGACGACTGCATAACATTGCATGCATTATAGATCCAATTATGGATGCATATGGCATCTTACTTATGTGTTCTCATTCTTACAAGAACTGGGACATTGGTCTCTAGAGAAGCTAATTCCATGGGATATGGTAAAATTCCCTCTCATGTTGAATCTCTTTAGTACTTTCTCAATGTATGTAATTTGGCTTAGAACAAGAAGCCTTCTAGATTTATCTCTATAGATCTTGATTAGTAATACATAATATGCTTTTCCTAAATCCTTCATAGAGAAGGTACTTCCCGACTAGTTCTTTACCATTTCTAGGGCAGAGATGTCATTCCCTATCAATAGTATGTCATCCACATACAATATGAGGAATACAACTATGCTCCCACTAACCTTCTTGTATAGTCAATGTTTATCTTCATTTTGACTAAATCCAAACTCTTTAACAACTTCATCAAATCGAACATTCCAGCTCCAAGATGATTGCATCAAACGATACATTGACCTTTGCAGTTTATAGACTTTATATGTATTCTTAGGGTTTATAAAACCTTCATGTTGTGCCATGTATCTTGGTATGTATGCCCAGAGAGCCAATCATATGATGATTGGATTGGCATATGTTCTGATTAATTTGATAAATATCAAAGGCAAGCTTCCAATTGATTCTAGCTCAATCAATTATGAGATAAATGATGGAGCAGACTGAATATCAAAAGAATGGCAATACTCAATAACTTATGTCTTCAGGTTGAAGACCTAAACAATGAGATCATAGAGATGCTAAGAGTATGTACATTCTTTTTATGTCCCTAGTCAGATTTCATTATGGAAGGTTGATAGACAACAACGACACATCTAGACAAGAGTGTGTGTTGGTTGATGACAGTGTCTCACTAGTCATGATATATTATATCAAGCCAAGCACATAGATACATGTTAGAGAACAGTGTATTAGACAGATCCACCATAAGAGTGACACATGGAACCATGACATGGTAGTCAAAATCATCTTTCATAGTGATGGTGGTGATTTTGATTCTTAGACTTGAAATCACTACACTCGTCGAATGTGATTGGGTACACTTTAACATCATCAAATGCAGTCCTGAAACATGGGTTGTTATAACGGTGATGATTGGGTGGCTTTAACACATGATATTGGTTGTGGTGATAGATATGGGATTTGTCCCTCCTAAGGGAGTATGATGTCTAGGCCACTTGATAAGTGAGACCGAGAAAGGCATGCACATTCACATGTGAATCAATATATGTTATTGATGTCACACATATGTCAGACAGTCTACTCTAGTTCAAGAAACATGAATGAACGTTGAAAGGATGACAACTCCATGCCTTGAGTTCATTGAGGATATTAGAAACAAAGGAATTATACATCCACTGGAACACCAATCACAGACTATAGGATTGAAAGTTGTTCTCCAACTTTCGTTTTCACTTGGCTAGCACTGATGTGCGACTAGGTACCACTCCTTGCTTGTGATGTCATAAGCTAGTTATGGACATTCACTGCCATCGTGAAATGGGACCTATAGGATCACACACAAAGGATTAACCTGGAAGAGTAGTTTATCCATGAATGATGTTTGGATTGATTACTAAAGTGTTTAGGTACTCAATCAAACATTAAATCAATAGTCTTGACTCGAAATCATCAAGTCCAAGTGTTGAACCAACTGGTTAGAGTGTCAGATAGATTGAGAACTGAATTGACTGTGTTCTGCACAATCTGGACCACCAACCGACTGGTACACTGGGTGAACCGATCGGATCATGGTCAGTGAGATGACAGGTTCACTCTGGTGAACCGACCAGTTCACTTGGACCAAACGAGCAGTGTTAGGTTTTCTCGATTTGTGAGAAAAGTATTTTGTTTCACTTGTTCAATTCTATTGGGATAAGAATTAGTATTTGTGTTAATTAGAAACAAAAAAGGAAAGTCAATTACAGGCAAGTCTGGGAACTGAAACGTCCAGTTCATTGGGTGAACTGATTGGCTCACACTCCCAACTGATCGGTTCACTAGTGAACTGATCGGCTCACACTCCCAAATGACCATTTCACTTATGAAACGACCGGTTCGCCTGTCGCGGTAAAAATTGTTCATGGAAATTATGGACCCTTCTACTCCCAGACAGACTGGGAACCCTAACCCTGCCTTCTACTTTAAATAGAGGGGTGAAGGGGGCTTCTCCAGAGACACAACTCAGAACATCAGTTGCTCTGCAAAGTTTTTGTCCTCTCTAGTTGTGGTAACCGAGAGAGCCCAAGAAAGTTCTACCCGTCTTGGGAGGAATAGAGAGGGAATGACAACTGCATAAAAGAAATTAGTGGTGGGAGAGTGTGTCGGTGACTAGTACGCCAACAGAAGGGGACAACTCCTCCTAGTCCATTCATCAGGATGACTAGAGTTCCCAGTAGTCTGTGTGGACTATCTATAGAGGCGGGAGACTTCTTCTGCTCAAGAGGATGATAGTCAACTGTAGTCCAGGTCAAGACTAGGAGATGCATAGATGCCATCAAAGGCAGGTGGTTGTAGACTGCACTTGCTGTGAGGTATAGTCGCTGAGCAAGCCTCAGGACTAGGTATATCTCTCTAAAACCATCCATCCCATTACATAGATATTGATGCAATCTGCTGATTATGGGTTTATGGTCAAGTACATTTTTTTATTTCTATTGCCTACTCTGACCACGTAAAATCCAACAGTGGTATCAGAGCCACATCAATACTCCATGTTTTAGGATAAGCAATATGATCAGATTTTGGTTTTATCGTCTTTTATTTATTGCATACGATGTGAATATTTAAATGACTAATGTGAATATATGATTAATACCACATGATCCTGAACTAATATATACATATATGATACGGTATATATGCAATCGATATGTATCACCCTGAAATGGTTAATGGTGGATGTGTAGCATGGTTATGGCCTATAAACCCTATGTGCATGTGTCTGGTTGGTTATGGTTGTTTGCATCTCAGTCTGCGTACTGAGCCTTCTTCTTCTATTCTAAATGTAACTCAAGATTCTATTCTACCTTTTTTCCCCTCGAATATAACTCGAGGTTTCACAAAGATTATGTAAAATAGGATTAGCTTTATTTCTTGTTCTGACAAAGAGTGAAGATGACTACTTGATGGACCGAGACGAGTAACTCAGGAGCAGTTAATGGACCAACTAGAAGCTCAGACGACTGGACGAGCCAACCATCTAGAGGAGCCAGATGACTGGTTGGAGGTGACCAACCGACCAACCAAGAGACGAGTCAACTGGTTCAAAGGTTGAACTAGTCAACCCATATTGGCAAGCATAGATATTCATTAATAACTGGTTGCATGTGATGTAAACCTTATATATCATTATTCTATGTTTTCATTTGTGGGATATATCATGTATATGATACGTACTATATATATAATGATTGGATCCATATATTCATATATAAGCATATCAAAACCTTCGAATATAAATATTAAGTTTAAGATGCCTTCCAAAAGCAACACACATGAAAATCTTGATCGACTATGTGTGGGAATGCTTTCACATGGTGCACCGTTTATCTCGTGGAAGTGTGGTGGTGAATATGTCGGTCTGCCTTCACAGGGTGCATATTCATTGTGTTGGCTTTTGGGTTGGACTTAACAGGGTGACCTTGATATGATCAAGCACCTTGAGGCATAAAGATGAACATGGTGAGGAGTTTCACATGAAATCTATCAAGAGTTACATATGATGAAATTGGCAAAGGTTTCTTACCTGAAAGAATATAGTTGTGGATGACAACCCTTGCTGGTCCATAACTTAGAGGAAGTCAGGATCTTGCTCACTAGAAGGTTGTACACTGCAATCTTCCAAATTGATGGTGAGGGATATTAGTTTGACCAAAATAGTGGGAGTGATAATTAATTAAAGACCTAATTAATGTCATCAATTTCAAATCAAATCTAATCAAAAGCGTTTTGGATTAAAATTGCAAATTTCCTTTTCGTAGAATAAATGGCTACCAACAACAATCACTTTTCATTGCAATCAGTCCTTGAGAAGGACAAGCTAAATGGGAACAACTTCCATGACTGGTTTAGGGCATTGAAAATTGTTCTCACTTAAGAGATAAATCTCTATGTCCTAGATACACTAGAGCCAGAAGAACTCGCTCCCAACGCACCAAAGGCTGAAAGGGATGCTTACAAGAAGCAAACTGAGGATGCCTTTTATGTGAAGTGCTTGATGTTGTGCCCAATGAACTATGAGTTGCAGAGACAACATGAAAACATGAATGTCATTGAGATTGTTCAACATCACAAGAATATGTATCAAGACCAGGAACGACAAGAGAGATATGATGTTTCCAAGGCATTATTCAAGTGTGTCATGATAGAAGGAGATCAAGTAGGCCCTCACACACTCAATATGATTGGGTATGTGAAGAACCTAACTCTATTGGGATTTCCTCACACACTCAAGATGATTGGGTATGTAGAGTTGGCTATTGATGTGATACAACAATCGTTGCCAGAATCCTACAGTCAGTTTTTGATGAACTAGAACATGAACAACTTTGACAGGTGACTGACAGAGTTGTTGGGCATGTTGTGGACAGTTGAGGCACAAATGAAGAAAGACAAACCTAAATTTGTAATGATGACCAACAAAAAGAAGGGAAAGTCTAAAAACAAGAGCAAGGGTATAGAAAAGAAAGGTTATGATGCTAGCCAGTAGCCCAAGTCATCTTCAACTCTCAAAGCCAAGGGAGGGGTGAATAAGGGAGGCCAATGTCACCATTATCATGAGCCAAGACATTGGAAGAGAAATTTCGCTCTCTACATAGATGAACTAAAGAAGAAGAAGGAGGGGATGGAAGTCTCCACCGCAGGTATCATGAAATAAACTTAAAATGTTTCTTTATCTTAGGTATATGATACCAAGATAGCGATCTGACATATATGATGTGCAAGATCTAAAAAGAAGTGATGGTCATTATGAAAGGAACAAGACATAACACTCATCAACATTGGAGCAAATGTTGTTGCCATAGATAGAAGTACCTTTTAGTTTATTTCAACCCAAAGGGCATATAATAGAGTTATGAACTGCTATTTCATTTTGCCAATAAATAGAAACTTTTTATTTCTACATCTTGTAATGACAAGGATGTCTATCAATAAAGATTCATGTTTCAATTTCAAAGATATGATCTTTTATGGAAATGCCTTATTTATCTTGTGGTACTTTGTATGCATGAGATAAAATAATAATACCTAAAAATTATTGATAACTCAAACAATAAATTAGCATTATCACCTAAACAAATGAATAAGAAATTCACCTCTTTGTTCCATGTTGATGGATAAACTAGACTCTCTTGGTTAATGATGTCTTATTTATTGGGAATGATGAAAAGTCAATCTTTTCTAGATGTAGTGGGAGAATGACTATTCTATTAGGTATAATACATATCGATGTATATACATACCTATTAGAATAAATGCTACAACTTCAGATATGGTATTTAATGAAATACCAATATGAATATCTTGAAATCTTCAAGAATATCATAAATGAAGAAAAAACTTGGTAAAAGTATTAATTCTTTGATATGATCAATAAACAAGATACTTAAACAAAATGTACGAGGATCTTGTGAGTAAATATGATAGTGTATCATAGAGAACTCATGATTAAGGCATAATGATGTCTAAATCAATAACGGAATCATACTCTAAATAGTAAGAGCATGATAATCAAACAAATAACTAATCTTCTAGAATTCTTCTAAAGAACATACTTTACACTAAATAAAGGTACAAAAGGAGAATAAGAATCACAAGTGTTGTGGAATCTCAAATTCCTTATGTAACAGATACACCTCATATATCTAGTATAAAACACCTTGAGCTTGATGGATAATGGTATCTTACAAGCTCAAAGGTGAAGAATTGGTCATTTGATGATAAGCCAATAATCAGAATAGATGATGATGAGGAACTAGATTTTGAGTTATGGCTTGAAGCCATAAGATCCAAAAGGACTTCCATGTGAACCAAATAAGGTATGACCTTAATGGTATAACTTATAGGGATAAAACCACTAAGTGAAATGGGTCTTAAGTGTTAAGACTAACATGGATGACATTTGAAGAGTTGATTGGTTGAGATAAATTCAAGTGAGTTCAAGGTGTTCAACCTGATGATTTTATTTAACCAATTGCAGTCACTATAGGCCATATAGGATCATGGTTGCTATTGGAACTTGAAGACTATGAAATTTGGCATATGGATATTCAAACCACATTCCTAAAAGGAATAACATCAGGCTATGTATGTGACACAACCTAAAGGGTTTAATAATTATGTTAATGCAAATGCAGTTTATAAGTTACAAGAGTTTAATCAATATGATTGATTAAATACAAGCACCTTAGAACTGGAGTCCTTTACTTTGATTATATAGTCAAAAGGTTTGACTGATATATCAAAATTAAGAAAGGATCTGTGATTACAAAGATTTAGTGGGAGCATATTCATATTCCACATGATGATGAGGAATGAAACTCTAGCCTTAACTGCACGCTTTTGTCCACTCACGCGCAAGCCAGGATCAACTTCTCGATTGGTCACCCATCCTAGTACTACTCCAAGTTGAGCACGCTTAACTATTGAGTTCTTTAGAGATGGGCTCCCGAAAAAGGAGGTGCACCTTGGTGATATGGGTAGTCCAATCATTCCTTTTAAGATCATGTTATCCGAGGCCTCAAATCTTGGGATGTTACAATCTCCCCCACTTAGACTCTTGACGTCCTCATCAAGTCTCAACTATATGACCTCATAATCTGACCCCATTTCAGTGCAGACCCACAATGGCCCATGGACACCCAGCTCCCGTCCACGTCTACCAGTGCAAGGGTGGCTCCATCTCGTCTCTACAGATAGCCCTTTCCAACTTGCCTGGACCGCACGACTCAAGACTGGCATGCCACATGCCCATATGGGCCCCACCTACTGGAGGGGTTATGGCTCTGATACCATTTATAACGCCTCGGCCCACTGCCCAAGGGTCTAGCAGAGTTTTAAGAATGATGACTGGCCCCATAGACCACCACTAGTCTTAACTGCACGCTTTTATCCACTCACGCGCAAGCCAGGATCAACTTCCTGACTGGTCACCCATCCTAGTACTACTTCAAGCTGAGCACGCTTAACTATGGAGTTCTTTAGAGATGAGATCCCAGAAAAGGAGGTGCACCTTGGTGATATGGGTAGTCCAATCAATCCTTTTAAGATCATGTTATCCGAGGCCTCAAATCCTGGGATGTTACAATATAAAAAAGACTTGGAAGCCACTCTGCATATCAGAGCCAGGTTTCGATCCTGGGACCTGTGGGTTATGGGCCCACCACGTTCTAAGAATCGAAAGTGGTGTGGAAATACCTTCTTTAAAGGGAATAAAGAGAAATGCCCTATGTGACAGGAATATAGACTGATAAAGATAGTTTTCGAAAGTCCCTTGACCTAATAAAGAGAGAGCATACATTGGTTGTCTTTACTGAAGGGTTCACTGTGCAAAGATTCAGTGGGAGAAAGCTTGTCCATGTAACATGGAGTTAGTCTCTCAGATGCCTAGTGTACCAAATTCTTGTGAAGAATAGGAACACATAGATAGGTGCCTTATGCATTTGCAATTGGATCTATCATGTATGTAATCATCCCATTATCTTGTATGTATCGGACATGACAAGAAAATACATATGCATTCATCATCTTGTATGTATTGGACATGACAATATGATATGCTCATCTAGTTTTCTTGTATGTAATGGACTTGATGAGTGGATGTCTGTCTACATCTAGTGAGAGTCACTCGAATACCATAGAGAAATTATTTAAGTACTTATGAAGTATTAAAGGAATAGTTCTATAGTAATAAAAGGAAGAGTTGAGTGTAAATTAGTTACACTGATGCAAGCTTTCGAATGACAGAAAAATGATCACAAAATGCAGAATATAAAAGTTATATTCAATTGTAAAGTTAATAAGAGTTGTTAAGTGGAAATGTTCTGAGTAAAATTAAAAGGCTATTTAATTCTAAAAGGAATGCTGAGTACCCTTGTTTTATGAATAGTAGAGGATACTATATGGATATATATGCTCATACAGATGAACTTATAGATATTACAACCATTGATGATGATGTGGCATTTTTATCGCACTAACAAACACACTTGGGGTTGAAATCCCCAAGCTTTTACCAAAACCAAAGTGCAATAATACCACCCGCAAGCGGACGAGTCTTATCGTAGTATAGTTAAGGATCGAACCCAAAGGACAACATTTTTAAGAATCCTCGTCGACCGAATCTAGCTCAAGCAAAACTAATATTTAGAACGATTGGTTGATTTGAGGTTAATTAAACTAATTGCAAGAAAGTAAAAGCTGAATTAAAGTTTGATTTAGACCAATGATATAGAATCACTGGGATGGTACCGGGTTTCACCTCCATTACTCACGCAAACACATTCAATCGCAAACAATCTAGGCAAGATATACCAACCCAAATAGAGTTACTACAGAACCCCCCATACGGGCGTTAAGTTCGCGTAAGCATCACCTTAGGCATCAAATGTCTCTTCACCAACCGGATCACTTACTTACGGCTCCGAAGATATAGAAATCCAACAAAGGTTGTGAGCCCTCTATATAGGTGTTAGGCACACAGAAGCGTCACTGAATGCTAGATGGCTCGTCCCCTCACGGATCATACACTTACGACCTCAAAGAAGTGCCATTCTATTTCTAGTTTGGGAGTCAACAATATTAATCGATAAGCAAGCAGATAATAGATCTACGAACTAACATCGACGATAAAAAAAGATGATACAAAATCCAACTAAGGCTGTGGTCCTCCCTGAGGGATGTTTAGACCACATAAGTATCACCGTAGGCTAGATGTCTCGTCCCCTCACGGTTCATACATTTACGACCTCAAAGAATCTTATCGGAAGTTCTCGTCAAAGAGTCGAACTTTATAAACCGCCATTCTATCCCACATATAGAAGATTTCACAATATAGGAGAGAACAAGATGAAAGCAAGTAGATAATCAACTACGAACATACCAATTAACAATGAAATGGAAAGTTATATACATTTCCATGGAGATTTTTATAAAAGAATATGATTTGCATGGAAAGCGGGGCTAATCCCAACACCCCAACGAAAAGGTACTACTTGCTCATGCTGCGAGAAACAAGAAGAATAAGAAAGAGAGAGAAATCCGCCATGAACTTGATGCAGAAGGTAGTCACAGCTCGGTGAAGAAGATACGACCTTCTACGTCGTGTCGGAGCAGATCTGGACGTGAACGGGAGTTGTCAAGATAGACCGGACAATCTCTCTCGCTCCGTCTTCTTTCTTTCCTCGGCCTCCTTGGTTGCAACACGGGTAGTAAGTGGAATGAAACTGGCACTGACTTTACTGGATTTGGAATGGACCTGTGTACAGGCATCCTATCGGTGTCCCGGAACCGATGCCTCAAATGGGTACCTTACTGGTCCTATTTATAGGGCCGGGTCTAATCCTCACGTTTTTTTTGGTGTGATTCCAGCCCAAATGGTCTTGAGATATTTTGTTCCAAATGGTTTAGTTATAATTTGACCAAACGGTTTGGAATGTTACGTATAAGTCTTCAAACATTTTCATGCATTTACTTTACCAAACGGTCTTCTCGTTCTACTTTAGCAAACGGTTTGGCAGATTGCTACTTTTTTTTCATTCGGTCTTGCATTGGCAGCAGCAAACGGTCTTCAGGAAAAAGCCATTCGGTTTTGATTAATAAATGCAGCCATACGGTCTTCATGGTTTGCGTGGACAGCAGAAGGAAATAGATCGCATGCCTTGTATTTCTTTTCACGTGAGCAGCCAATACGGTTCGATTTCGTACAGCTTTACCATACGGTTTGGCTTTGTGCCACTTTACCATTCGGTTTGGCTTTGTGCCACTTTGCCATGCGATTTGCTACTCTTCTAGCTAAAAAGTTCTTCACGTGGGCACATTTTTAAACGGTCTATATGCATAGCCTTGTCATTCTGATTTGCATGCACATGATCATTTTAAGCAAACAGTTTTGGCTCTATCGGTTTGCGTTGGCAAATGCCCATACGGTTTGCATGCTTTCTATCGGAAAACAGTATCATCATTCATTCGGTTTGTTGCCCATATGGTTTGCAAACTTATCCAGTAAACGGTCTACATTTGCTGCTTGCACGGTCTTCATTCGTTCTTCATGCTAGCAGCAAACGGTCTTATGCATGTACAGCTCATTCAATCCTTAGCGCCATTTGGTTTTGTTGCTTGTTCGGTTTGCAGCAAGGAACTCCATGTAATTTGCGAGATGCCAATGGTCGTGCGGTCTGAGATCGTGCAACTGCGGATGTAGGAGTGGGCAGCGGTGGTGGTGCGGCAGAAGGTGAGGCAATGTCGGACAAGCTGCTGTGCGACGCCAAGGCAAGGGCTGTTGGAGCAGGTCGCAGCACCAATGGGGGTGCTGGTTGTTGTTGTGATGGTGGAGACGGTGGTGGGCGTTATAGGTCGTGGGGGTGCTGCTGGCCATTCCAAATGGTCTTCGCGTTTATCCAGTTTGCATGCATCTAAACCAAACGGTCTTTATCTGGAGCAGCAATCGGTTTGCATTTGACTGCCCATTCAGTTTTATTCAGCATACGACCTACTGCCTTGGCAAACGGTTTTGCAACTGAGAACTCTATATGGTCTGCACACCCAACCTCCATTCGGTCTTTGGTCAGTACTCAAATGGTCTTCACATTTATTCGGTCTTTTACACAAGTGACCAAACAGTCTTTGCATCTCCAAATGGTTTGGCGCAGACCTCCATACGGTCTTGCAATGCTGGCCTCAAAACGGTTTCGCAGACCGGTGTTGTCCAAACGGTCTCACAGACCGAATCTCTTCAAACGATCTTGTAGACCGAATCTCTTCAAATGGTCTTGAGGTGAGTATGTCCATTCGGTCTTGAGACCGTATGGGTGAAACCGAATGGTGAGACCGAATGGTCGAAATCGAATGGTGAGACCGAATGGTCCAAACTGAATGGTGAGAAAGGTGGGCCTCACTCAAAATGGTTCGATTGTTCAACCTTATCAAGACGTACATTTGATCAACATAAATTCAGTTAAATCCTTGATAATCGAATCGATTAAGTAATTTTGCACATTATGATACATTTTGATATTTAATCACTGAAATAGTATATATATAGTTGAATTTGTTCCAAAGTAATAATTGAATTCCAGGATGAATATGCATTCATCAAAATACCCCGAACTTAAACGTTGATCATCCTCGAGTAACACAAAATCTAAAACGGTCACCAAATGAATACTTTCAATTTGTGTGATTGCTTCATCTTCACATCACGAATGTTTTCTTTCAGCTCTATATGACTCAGTATTTCAACCTACAGAGACCACTAAACACATCTTACCATAACTTCGTTCCTACGTTTGTTTTCCAAAATCACTTCCTCCTCACTTTTTCCAACAACAAGCATATCAAAGAGTTTTGCAAGAGTTCAAAGACATCGACAGAACAACAAGTGTGCATTTGTTTGACACAGGTGTTTTCCAAGATAGGGTAGGCAATCATTGTTCCATTAGGTAGAAAAGGGAGTGAAAGGTGGTAAGGAAGGAAGAAGTAAATCTCCCCTCTATTCGGCTCGATATTTTTATTTTGTGATGTGCAATTTCATTTATTGCATTTTTTGTTCGAATCTCTCCTCTATTTGACTCGAGATTGCATTTCTTTTTGTGTGCACTTGGGCATCTTTTTATTTGCAAATCTCTCTTCTATTCAACTCGAGATTACATTTTTGGTGGTACACCCCTATTACTTTACGAGGGGTATGGAAGAAGTAGATATAGAGGGAAGTGGCGTGCCACCCCGAAATTAGGGTTTGGCATTATTTTGGCTATTTTTGTTTCTTTTTGATGGATGGAGGGATACTTTGATGGTAGAAGAAGTGTAGAAGAGAGTTTAGATCGGAATGCAACTTGATTTACAATTCAGTGCACTGCATTGTTCTCTTTATCATACTCTACTCAAATAATGACTTGATGAGGATCTAGTGGAGATTCCATATTATTGTTCCACTAGTCAGTTAGGAAGCACGACATGTTTGATCCCTATCAGTTCCACAAACACTTATCAATTCTGCTAAAGTATCATGATGTTAGGAATCATAAGCTTCACAAGATGATTTTGATCAAAAGGCTTGTTTCAAAAAATGGTCCTTTTGTGGATTTACTTCGAATAAGGAGGATATAATGATTCAAAATGCATAGCAATTTAGAGTGTGAGTATTAATGAAATAGGAAGTGTCAAAAAATCGTCAAGTATCTGCTCATTTTCTTTTTGAAAAACATTAAATAATTTTGAAAAAATTATCAAGAATGTGACAGTGAAAACTTAAGTATGAAAAGGATGGGTGTAGGTGCAAAGTGAGGTACATACCACCCACCCTCCATCTCGAACTTAGAGATTTTCTTGTCCCGCACAAACCCTAAATCCAAGATGGAGGGAAAAATTCATGCCAGATCGACCACTAGATGTGGTAGCATTCCAGTCAGCGCGCATCTTCTTATCTAAAAATCTAAAGAAAGATTAATCAGAATTCAAGATAGCATCTCGCGATGCAAATTTTATTTGGTGCAAAATTATCTAAAAGGTGAAAACAAAATTAAAAACTAAATACGAATTTATTTATCAAGTTCCCTCCCTACAAGCGCCTTTGTTTTAAGTCGATGGCTCGACTTGATATCTTCGACTTCACGGTGGTTCCTTTGGATTGGAGGGATCTATTATTTCTTCGGTGCTCATATTTGTTGTGGTGTAATATCTTTTCAAGCGTTGGCCATTCACCAAAAATTCACTCGACTTTTCGCTCCATAAAGAGAAAGCACCATGTGGGGAGATGCTTTTGACTATTTACGGTCCAGACCAGTGGGAGCGGGGTTTCCCCATGAATAACTTCAACCTTGAGTTGAACAGCAGAACTTGGTCTCCCACTTGTATGTCTTTTCATTTCAGATGTTCATCGTGCCAAAGTTTTATGTGTTCTTTATAGATTTGTGCATTCTCATAAGTTGTCATCCTGAGTTCATCCAGCTCTTGGAGTTGCAGAATTCTGCTATGGCCAGCTTCTTTCATATCAAAGTTCAGTTGTTTAATTGCCCACCATGCCTTGTGTTCCAGTTCGACTGGAAGGTGGCAAGCCTTTCCATATATTAATCGAAAAGGTGTAGTCCCAATGAGAGTTTTATAAGAAGTTTGATAGGCCCATAAGGCGTCGTTGATTTTTATTGACCAATCTTTTCGATTGCGTCCTACAGTTTTTTCCAGAATAGCCTTTAGTTGACGGTTAGAGATCTATACTTGTCCACTTGTCTGTGGATGGTAAGGCGAGGCTACCTTATGTGTTACACCGTATTTTCTCAGTAAAGATTCTTTCAAGGAAGTGGGACCGTCCGTCAGATATCACGGTTTGTGGCATTCCAAAATGGCGGAAAATAATTTCTTTGAATAATTCGATGACGCGTTTGGAATCACTAGTGACGGTTGGTATAGCTTCAACCCATTTTGAGACATAGTCTACCGCCACTAGGATGTATGAAAATCCATGAGAAGATGGGAATGGACCCATGTAGTCCACCACCCATACCTCGAATATCTCTACTTCTTGCCATAGATTCAGCGGCATCTCATCCCTCTTTGTTATATTGCCTAATCTTTGATATTTGTCACATGATAGGACAAAGTCGTAGGAATCCTTGGATATGGTTGTCCAGAAGAATCCACATTGCAAAACCTTTAAAGTGGTCTTTTTGGAGCTCATATGTCCCCCCACTGGTTCTGAGTGACATTGTTCCAAAATAAGTTGAGCTTCTTCTTCGGCGATACATCATCTATACAGACCATCAGCACATAGTTTAAAGAGATGTGGCTCATCCCATTGATATTGCTTTACATCATGCATGAACTTCTTCAGTGCATTTCTAGTGCATTGAGGATGGATAACCCTAGAAGCAAGGTAATTGAAAAAATATAAGTACCACGGTATAACTTCTGAGACCTTCATTAGTTGATCATTCGGTAGGGAATCGTTAATCAGAATCTTCTCAGTATCCTGAGTGTGGATGCGACTGAGTTGGTCTTCTACAACATTCGTTGTACCCTTTTTATCTCTTATCTCCAAATAAAATTCTTGTAATAGGAGGATCCATCTAATCAACCTAGGTGTTGCATCTTTCTTTGCCAGAAGGTAACGAATGGCGGCGTGGTCTGTGTAGACAATGACCTTCGAACCAATTAGGTAGGATATGAACTTGTCAAAGGAATACACGACTGCTAGAAGTTCTTTCTCAGTAATTGCATAATTCCTCTGAGCTTCATCAAGAGTCTTCGATGTGTAATAGATCACATAGTGTTTCTTCTCTATACATTGCCCTAAAATTGCGCCCACAACATAATCACTGGCATGACACCTAATTTCAAAAGGATGGTCCCAGTCGGGAGCTCTAATGATGGTGGTGGTTTTAAGGGCTGGCTTTAGTGTGTTGAAGCTTTTGACACATTCTACATTGAAATTGAAATCAGTATCCTTTAGTAATAGGTTCGTCATTGGGTTTGTTATCTTGGAAAAATCCTTTATGAATCTTCTATAAAATCCTGCATGACCTAGGAAAGCATGAACTTCTTTTACATTTGTTGGGGTAACCAATTAGAAATCACTTCAATCTTGGCTTTATCTACTTCAATTCCCCTATTACTGACCCTATGGCCGAGGACAATGCCTTCCTTTACCAAAAAGTGACACTTTTCCCAATTTCAGCACATGATGTGCTTCTTTACAATGTTTGAGGACCAGGGAGAGGTTCTTTAGACATGAATCGAATGAATCTCTATAAATAGAAAAATCATCCAAGAAAACCTCCATAATAGTTTCAGTAAGACCAGTGAATACGGCAGCCATGCAACGTTGAAAAGTTGCGGGTGCATTACAGAGGCCAAATGACATTCTTTTAAATGCTTATGCCCCGAATGGGTAGGTAAAGGTTGTTTTCTCTTGGTCATCTGGATGTATGGGTATTTGATAGAATCTAGAGTAATCGTCAAGATAACAGAAATATTCTTGGTGAGCCAACCTTTCTAGGACTTGATCAAGGAAAGGCATTGGAAAATGATCTTTTCGAGTTGTCGTGTTTAATTTTCTATAATCTATGCACATCCTCCACCGTGTTACTATTCGAGTGGGGATGAGTTCGTTGTTTTCATTCCATATAACAGTTGTTCCACCTTTCTTCGGGTCTACATGCGTAGGACTCACCCATGGTGAATCTGAGATCTGATAGATTATTCCAGCTGTGAGAAGTTTAATGACCTCGCGATGGACCACTTCCTTCATATTCAGATTCAATTTCCATTGATGCTCAATAGTAGGCTTGTGATCTTCCATCATAGGGATCTTATGCACACACAAAGCTTGACTGACCCCAGTGAGGTCACTCATTTTATAGCCAATGGACTTTTTTTCTTTCCCTTAGTTCCTTCAGGAGTCTATCTTGTTGTTCAGCTGTTAGATCGAAATTTATAGTAACTGGGCAAACTTTGAGATCGTCTAAAAACACATATTTTAGTCCCTCAGGCAGGGGCTTCATTTAGGGAGCCTCTGGGTTTTTGCATGTTTCTTCTGTAATTTTCATAGCTTTGAGTTCCTCACTAGTGGCTTCAACATCTTCTTTAGCAGAGTTGAGGGATTTGATGCAATCCTTTACTTGTTCATCAGTTGGTTCATCAATTGATGGGTTCATTAGAGCAATTTCTAAAGGATCGTCTGATTCATTATGCTCTTGAGTCAGAAGTGACATTTTCTCAATGCAGTCAATTAGATAGACTTCTTCTTGCATACTTGGTCTTCTCATACTTTCAAAAACTTTAAATTCGAAAGTTTCTTTGCCTAATCTGAGCAGTAAGGTACCAGATTTAACATCAATTAGGGCTCTTGCAGTGGCGAGTAACGGACGACCAAAGATGAGAGGATATCTGGTATCATATTTAATGTCCATAATGACAAAGTCACAGGGAACATATGTGTCCTTGCCGACCTTGACCATGATATTTTTGAGGATTCCTAACGGACATTTTATCAAATTGTCTGCAAGTTGTATAGTCATGCCAGTAGGAAGCAATTATGCAAACCCTAGTCTCTTGCACATGCTAAGTGGAATAATAGAGATGCTTGCGCCAAGATCTGCCAAACCTTTCTTGCATAATGAGTCGCCACAGTGACATGAAATTACAAAGGATCCCGGGTCTTTTTGTTTCTTGGGCATCTTGTTCAATATGATATCAGATGTAGTTGTAGCTAGTTTTATTGTCTCATACTCTTCAATTATATACATCCTGGTGAGGAGTGACTTCAAGTACTTTGTTCGTGCCGATATCTTAGCCAGAGCATCCAAAAAGGGTAGATCAACAAGAAGTTTCTTCATAGCTTCTTTAAACTTATTGAAACTGTATCAAGCTTTGTTTGACTTAGATGAGTTGGAAAAGGTATACGAGGTTTTACATAGCGATATCAGGTTCTGGAGTCTCAGTTTCTTCGTCTTCTTGAGCAGACTTCTCAAAATTTCCATTTTTTGACTTATCATCTTTTGATTGAGTTTATTGTGTTGTTGGGTCTTGGACAGTCACGGGTTCATCCTCGTCTGTAATAACCACATGTGTATTTTCAGGGGGATCCGAATAGTCTTTTGCTGACCTAGTGGTGACTGCCTTCAACTCTTGAGGATGCTTAGGATTGTTCTCGTGTTGGCCAGCAAAGACTCCAGTAGGTGGTTTTATGCTAGTTGCGAGTTGAGCTAATTGAGGTTCAATAGCCTTCTGCTGAGCTTGTTGGTTAGCTATTATGGTTTGCTGAGTTTGCAACATCTTCTCAATGGATGATAGCTTGTCATCAGGAGAAACTAGACCCGCTTGATGTCCTTGTTGTTGATTAAGATTCTGGTACTGAGAGTTATTTTGGTAATTATTGTAGTTCCTATTCTGAAAATTCCCCTAGAAATTTCCTTGATTCCCAAAGTTCTATTGTTGATTATACTGGAACCCTGGTGGGCCTCTTGGTTGATTGTTTAAACCAAATTGATGTGAGTTTTCTGCTCCCGAGGGGTTTCTGTATTGAAAACCGAGATGATTCCTATTTTGATTTGGATTGTACTAACTTTGACCAGGAATGGTGTTGATAGCATTAATATTTTCCATTTGACCATTATCTCCTTGGCCACATACATTGCTCAGAACAACACAATAGAGAACATTGCATGATAAAGTGGAATGATCGGTTCTCCTACATGCTTCACAGAATAGGGAAGCGGTCTTGACCTATTCCGGTTGTCAAGTGGGTGAACATCCTCTTCCAATAGCAACAAGAGATGGTTCAATGTGGTCTTGCTTGGCAATTTCAAGGTTTCAGCGATAGACTTGTACTCGGGAGTAGCTTCGACCATAGCTACTTTCAAAACTCCTTTACTTACAGATCTACCCCAATTGGCTTGATTTTCTACTCCCAGGGTGACGACTCTCAATGCGCTGTCATAACTTTGGCGCATGAAGTTTCCTCTAGATGAGGAATCTAGGAATATCTTAATATCATCATCTACACCCCTATAGAAAATCTCAATGAGTTGGTTCTTGGGAATTCCGTTGTGTGGACACTTGCGTAGGAGCTCTTTATATCTATCCCAAGCTTCAGCAAGGGTTTCTCCAGGAACTTGAGTGAAATTTGTTATTCTGCCTCTAATTTCATAAGTGAGAGATGGGGGTAGAACTTTTCTAAAACCACATTTTAGAGTTGTTCCCAGATGGTGATGGGTATTTCACTTTGCAATGAATTGTACCAACTTATTGCTCTATCGAAAAGGGAATTCTGACGTCCCCAGATTTTTTAAAACTTAATCTGACGTGTGACGTCCAAATTGAAACCCTCACCTCAACGAGAATCCCAATTTAAATACCCCACACCAGGCTAAGAAGAAGAAAATCAAGGGAGTCAGAAGGAAACAACAGTAGCACATGTACATGAACAATAATAAAACCATACACACATGTTCGCCATTCAACATATAATTACAACATGAATTGTTACAACATTTGATATTACATATTGAACAACAACCTTATACATATACATGTACTACATCTAAACTACATGATCTTAAGACAACATGTCCACCTGTACATCAGCTCGCCACACAACTCTCAACTATCTTGGATTTTCAAGAGCATAACCACAACCTATACAAAAGATTACATGCGGTACACATCAGCACAATACGTCAGCACAATATTCAAGAATATTGTACTGAGTACACCTACATGTCTATTATTTACCTCTCATCATATCTTGGCAATAAGATAAAAGTAATATACTTGGCAGTAACAGAAGGATATAAGAAGAGAGTACACTTGCAAAAATACATTCATTAACAAAAGTGAACACATATTTTTAAGCATATTTTCCATTATATCATCCATGCATTTACTACCTGAGAGTTGAATGCATTAAGGCCTTTATGATCTACTACCAAAGAGTTGTATCCTTTCACAATGTGATCTACTACCAAAGAGTTGGATCACTTCCAAGTACTTTACTTCCAAAGAGTTGAAGTACTTGTTTTCCAGCACTTTACTACCAAAGATTTGAAGTGCTTAGATATAATGGAATAGATATATTATGTTTCATGTGTTCATAGAAATAAGTATGGAAAATCATGCAACATATCATCAAGAATAATCATTTCATCCAATATCATATGCCAAGTATTTTACTACACATATAACACATGCATATTGTATAATAAGTCAAGCAAGAGGTAATGGCGTACCTTCCAAAGAGATAGATCATACTAAACACATATCACTGATGTCAACTATAAGCTGGGTCAAATCTGATCAAAACAAGACCACATACTATCATCAGGTTCTCATCTTCTTACATCTCAATAGGATATTCTCATGATTACTTGTATTATCTTCATCCTTATATGGGATTTATGTTACTGATGTTATGTTCCAGATTAGGATACATAATCTGAATATCAGGCTCCATATCATTATTTACACATATCAACCCTAAGTTACATGTTTACTCAAATTAGGGTTTCATCACATGTTTCAAGGTTCGTCTTCATATAACATGGATTTCGTGAATCATCCTAATCTCATATTTAATTCTGAGGTTCTAGATACTGCTATGAGTTTACTCTGTAAATTTCACAATTTATTGAGCATGTGTGCATTTATTGCATTGTATTAGGTTATTAGCCCTAATTAGACATATGAGGTATTTTGTATAATCCCATGCATCAAAATTATAATCTCTGATTTCAGATACATTATGAACATGATTATAGATTCAGTAACATATTCTCATAATTTTAGTCCATCATTTGTTATTTATTAGGCATGAAAAGACCAATTTACATCATACATGATAACCCTAATATTAGTGCATCAAAAGCCAAATATTATGCTCTCATATTGTTCTATGTATTTTTTGAACAATTTGGTATATTATATGTATTTTTTAGACACTTGATGTATTTACTATGATTTATACAAGGTATGAGATTTTCTGGAATATTACCTTCAACTGCGAATCAGATTTTGCCACGTGTCCCCTCACAGCTCCTTCTTGATCAGCGATTCAAGGGCTCGCTCCGTCTGCTATGTTGGTCGGTACGCGTTGGTTGACATCGGGTCCGACTGGACCGAACCCCCCACTTATCCCGTTGTGTTCCGTTGGATGCCTCAAGCACGAGAACTTGGTTCTCAACATGAGCGTCGTCGCCTGGTCCACCTTCGGTGAGCGAGTGGAGACATCCTCCCAGCCAGGGTGCCGCCGCAAAGCAGAGCACTAAGAGGGAAACGACCGAACTCTCCTCAGTGCAACACCTCTCAGCGTCTCAGATCCCTGGTGATCCGTGGAGCTCCTTCTCCGTTTCCACAGGTCTCGCTCTCGCATGACGCAGCTGCCTCCGCGGCCATCTTTTTCGGATAGGAAAACACTACAGCTCTAGGGTTGCACGCTCCTTGCCTCCGGCTTCTCTGGATCATCGTTGGTCTCTCCTGCTTAGTTTATTGCAACCACACCTGATGTTGTTCGCAGATCATCCCGGCTCCAAGCCCGCCGTCAGTAGATCTATGATGAGAGAGTCACGATCTCCTCCTCGGTCCTTGTTGTGCGCCACCGGTCTAGTCCTTCCTTTCTCCATATCGTAGAGACGCCACTAGCTCTGCTCTTCCATAGACACCGGCGTCGTTGCTCTAGGCAGGGCCATGGCCGCCACAAGCTACTGTTCTCTGTGAGCAACTGCTCCTTCTTCGATATCTCTGTTGCTCGCCGTGGTGAGGACCAAAGACCAACAGAGGCTTGCTTCTTCACTTGGCATTCACGGTCTCAGGTCCAGATCGCACTGCCTCCTCCTTGCTTCTAGACGACATGGTACAGTCCATCTCTGGCAAGGACCGGTAGCTGGTGAAGGGGAGAGAGAGAGTCTGTGTTACATGTTCTTTTCTTGTTTTCCAGACTAACAATGATCTTCCTTTGGTCCTCTCTTCAGAACTCTAGTCTTTGGCGTGCGATCGATCGCCAAAGTCTCCCCTCCTTCTTGTTCATGCCTAGTGTCTGTAGAGTGCTCGGGTGAGGGTCGACCAGTTCCTCTCCCCGTGGCAAGACTATTCAATCCCTGTATGGGTTTTCCTTCTCTCCCACAATGTGTGATCATGGTAATGTGGAGCGCGATGCCTTGCAAGTACCCCCACATCCCCGTTTCAGACTGAAGGTAGGTTAAGGGTTCTGGTCCATTAGATCTGGCCATTCAAAGGGTGTGATAATGCCACATAGCCAATCTGTGGCTATGCATCAACTGTGTAGATTTAGAACAGTTCTACCCACGCGACTTGTCTACTCATGGACAACATAGGCTATAAGGATATAAGACTTTGATACATTGTACTTGGAATGAATATTATTCACTATATTCATGCCTAAATAACCCCATTTAGGAACATTGAAATATTATGAAACTTTAACCACAACTTTTATACAACTCATGGTACTTCCTATCCAAATTTGGTGCCAAAATCATTCATTTGAGCTATCCAATATATACCTCAACATGGCATAAATTAATAGATCTTAGTCACAAAGTCAACATCAATCAACACTCAAAGTTACCAAAAATACTTGAAACTTCTCAAAACAACCCAAGATGCATGAATCCACTTATGTCATTGGACGTCTAAGGATTCTAAAAGTCCACTCCATCACATCCTACACACCTTAAAAGAAATTCCGTCCTCGGAATTAAGCCAAAAATCCAGTCTTTCACAGGAATACTTGAAGTGACGGAGTCGAATGGCATCAACTGATACTCCATTTTGCTTCGTCATAACACATAGATCGATAAATCTCAAAAGATGTTCTTGGTTGTCTTCTGCTTGTATGCCATAGAAAGGGTTGTTGATGCGATGATTTTGAGTCGCATTTATAGACTTGTTTGATATGTGTTTTATGCATTTATTAGTCATTTTCATGGTTAATGTTGCATAATTCATTCATTTTGGTCTATGCTACTTCTTTATGTCAAGTTCCCTTTATTTGAGCATTTTGAGTATTAATTATCAAAAGAATATATTTTTTTTTGGTGCAACCAGCTTGTTACTCTATATTAAAGCTATATAAAATGTACAAAATAGGAACGAAAGGAAAAGAAACAAACTATACATCTGAGAGTTGTACACAAAGAGAAACAACTATCTATACATGCTCTCCGAATCATAGAGAGCAGTATCCCAAATATCACAGATCTCCTTCCTATTACCAAGGAAGATCCTCCTATTTCTTTCCTTCCAAATGCTATACAGTGCAAAGCCTGGAACTGTTTTGGCTCTACCATTCAGTTGTATCATCATACGCCTACTCTTAGGCCATTCAACCTTGAACTTCTCAGCAAACAAGTCTCTAATAGTTGCAGAAAATGAGCAACATAAGAAAAGGTGATCAACGCCATCCTCACCATTCATACATAGAGTATAGCAAGAAGCCAGGGAGAAACCAAAGATCTTCATAACCTCCATAGTTACCAGCCTGTCCAGAAAAAACTTGCACAGAAATAAAGATATTCTTCTTGGAAAAATAGCAGCCCAAATCCATTTCCCCCAATACACCTTCGGAAACTTACATCTGGACAAGTTCCAGAAATTACAAAGATAAGTTGCAACAGGTTCAATCAAAGCAATAGTGTCTTGGGAATCTGCACGAATAGCAGGTAGAGGACTGATGCAATTAAGCAAATCATCAACCCCTCTAAACTCAGGAAAACTCCATTTGTAATCCTCAATACAACATTTAAGGTTGCAAAACAGACCACACCCCAGTCTTGCAAATAATTGAGGATCCACCATATCAATCAGAGGCTTACCCCTACACCAAGGGTCCAACCAAAAAAGAAAATTATTACCACTGCCAATATTGAAACGAACATAGGACAACAACTTGTCCCTATATTTCAACAACCTTTTCCACATCCAAGAACTATTGCTCTGTGTTTTGCTTGACCAAACTGACCCTTCTCCAATATAACGTTCATGAATCCATTAAACCCATAACAGTCTTTAGAGTTAGCAATATCCCAAAGATTATAGAGAATACTAGCCACAAACCATTCTGAGATACTCTTTACCCCTAAGCCTCCCTCTTCTTTTGGTCTACAAATCCATTCCCAAGAAACAGAATGAAGCTTCCTTTTGTTTTCAGTATTTCCCCAAATGAAGTCCCTGATGATCTTTTCCATAAAGTGAATGACTGATTTTGGGATGGGAAAAGCTGAGGTCCAGAAGATATAGAAAGATGACAACGTCGAAATGGCCAGTTCGACCCTACCAGCCATAAAGAGAAGGTTACACTTCCATGAGTCCAATTTATGTTTCAATTTATCAATGAAAGGAGCGCAAAGATCTTTAGTAAGCCTGCTTGTAAAGAGTGGAAGGCCAAGGTATTTTATAGGAAACTCGAAAATAGGAATCGCAAGATGATCACCCATAAATCTAGCATCCATGTCTCCACTCAGGAAGATTTGACTCTTATCATTATTCAAAATAAGACCATAAATCTTACCAAACACCCCAAGAGCATCCATGATGCCACTGATATTTTTATCATCAGCTTTAGTGAATACCAATAAATCATCAGCAAAGATAATATGTGAGACCATGGTACATTTTCTTTTGGAAGCATATAAAGGGTCAATCCTACCCTCCCTCACATACCAATCCAAGATAGAAGTCAGACCTTGCATAGCCAGAACAAATAGAAGCAGGGACAATGGGTCACCCTGTCTGACCCCTTTGTTTGCTTGAAGAGAGATAGAGGGCGTGCCATTAATAAGAACTTGATAAGAAGCAGTGTCAAAACACTCTTCAATCCAATTAATCCAGTAGGTTAGAAAGTTCATCTTGGTTAGAATAAAAAGAATGTAACTTCTGCTGACTGAGTCAAAGGCTTTAAATAGGTCAGTCTTAAGGCAAATACTACCATTACCATGCTTATTGAAAGAGCTCAAAATTTCATTTGCAAGCAAAATCACATCACCCATTATCCTCCCCTTTACAAAAGCCACCTGGTTAAGACTAATAATCTCAGGAAGAATAAGTTTGAGCCTGTTCACCAAAATCTTCATAATGATCTTATTTATGGTATTACATAGAGAGATAGCCCAAAAATCTTTAATAGTTGAAGCATCCTTATTCTTGGGAATAAGCACAATGAAGGAACGATTACACTCTTTCAACATCCTTCCACTTTTAAAGAAGTTATGAACTGCAGATAACACATCCCCACCAACAATCTCCCAACATTTATTAAAGAAGAAAGAGTTAAAGCCATCCGACCCAAGGGCCTTGTCCTCCTTTAAGCTCCTTACCACATCTATAATCTCTTCATTTGTCACCCACCTTCTTAGGTCATTAAAATGTCTCTCTGAGAGCTTAGGAGGATTCCATTCATTAGACCAATCAATAGAAAAACTTGTATTCAAAGGGTTTTTAAAAACCTTGTCAAAGTAAGAGGTAATATTTTTTGAAATAATATCAGGAGTAGAGAAAAAATCACCGTCAATCTGTAGTTTGTAAATACCATTGGACAACCTTCTGTTTAGAAGAGAAGCATGAAAGAAACGAGTGTTCCTGTCACCACACTTCAGCCGTTGAACTCTCGATTTCTGCTTCACAAAGCTTTCCTCTTCATTAATAGCTTTAGTAGCCTCAGCTCTCGCAACATTAGCAATAATCTGAAAATCAGCATTTAGAGGATTCTCATCAGCCAAAATCCGCATAGCCAAAGCTTTCTCTTCCAGCACTTTAGCATTAGACATGAAATTTTTAATATGCTCCTTATTCCAAGTACATAGAGAAGATTTAACACCATATAGCTTCCTATACAGCCTATACATAGGAGAACCAGAAACATTCCCACTCCACGCTTTCAGGACAATGTCCTTAAAACCAGGTTGCTTAGCCCAACAGTTGATGAATCTGAAGGGAGTGATCCTACTACTTCCTTTGACAAGATGAATCAGAATAGATTTATGATCACTGACCAAGTTAGCAGTGGTCTCACACCAAGCATTAGGAAAGCTCTTCATGAAGTCAATACTGTAGAAGACTCTATCAATCTTCAAAAAAGTGTTATGCCCATCCTTGCTTCTACTATCCCAAGTAAAAAAGGAGCCCTTAACAGGCATATCAAGCAACCCCACATCACACAAAGCATTATTAAAAGCATTCGTACTAGTCTCTGAAGGAGGATTTTTTCCTAATCTCTCCCCAACCAGCCTCACAACACTAAAGTCACCAACAACACACCAGTTATTCATAGCTTGAGAAGAGAAGTCCACAATACCCTTCCAAAGGCGATTTCTATCATTATCACCACTAGCACCATAGATGGCAGATAAATGCAAGTGGCAGTCACCATAAACCACCTCACAGTGAATAAATTGATCCCCTTCAGAGATTTTACTTATATGAATATCAGGATTATCCCAAAGAACTATGATCCGAGTGTAAGAATGAAAAGATGAGTTACCTACAAAATTAGCATTCCTCCAAATAGAGTTCAGACAGCCAGGTACATCAGTTTAATTAACTCTAGACTCAATAAGAATGAATACATCAGGATGAGCCTTCACCAACTCCTTCCGAATGCTAGGGATTTTATTGTGTGCCCCCTGACATTCCACGACATAATAGAAAAAGGACTATCCATTTGGGAAACAAGAAGACATTACCCCATCCACAACCTAAACTCCATCCAGATCAGTAGCATGAGAAGTTTCAGGAGCAACCTGGTTTAAAAGAGAGAACCTATTTGGCGTAATAACCAAACCCAAACCCAAGACATTAGCAGTATCCTTCTGGTGATAGTTCTTCACATAGCAAGGAATGTTAGAATTACCCACCTTCTGCCAAATTGCCTCTTCATCGTGAGACAAAGGATTATCCACCAGCTCAATCCTCACAGGGGTAACAACAGTAGTACCAACAACAGTGGTGCTAGCATGAGAAGTTCCCTCGGGAACTTTCACAACTTCTCTCACTGTTTCAGTAACCAGCTCAGTTTTGCGTTTATCCGGTTTGCATGCATCTTAACCAAACGGTCTTCATCTGGAGAAGCAATCAGTTTGCATTTGACTACCCATTCGGTTTTTTTCAGCAAACAGTCTGCTGCATTGCTGCCTTGACAAACAGTTTTACAACTAAGAACTCTATATGGTCTGCACGCCCAGCCTCCATTCAGTCTTTGGTCAGTACTCAAACGGTCTTCATGTTTATTCGGTCTTTTACGCAAGTGAGAAAAAGGTCTTCGCGTCTCCAAACGGTTTAGCGCAGACCTCCATACGGTCTTGCAATGCTGGCCTCAAAATGGTTTCGTAGACCGGTACTGTCCAAACGGTCTGGCAGACTGAATCTCTTCAAACGATCTTGAGGCGAGTATGTCCATTCGGTCTTGAGACCATATGGGCAAAACTGAATGGTGAGACCGAATGGTCGAAGCTGAATTGTGAGATCGAATGGTCAAAACTGAATGGTGAGAAAGGTGGGCCTCACTCAAAATGGTTTGATTGTTCAACCTTTTCAAGACCTACATTTAATCAACATAAATTCAGTTAAAACCTTGATAATCGAATCAATTAAGTAATTTTGCTCATTATGATACATTTTGATATTTAATCAGTGAAATAGTATATATATAGTTGAATTTGTTCCAAAGTGATAATTGAATTCCATGATGAATATGCATTCATCAATATACCCCGAACTTAAACTTTGCTCGTCCTCGAGTAACACAAAATCTGAAATGGTCGCCAAATGAATACTTTCAATTCGTATGATTGCTTCATCTTTAGATCATGAATGTTTTCTTTCAGCTCAATATGAATCAGTATCTCAACCTCCTGAGACCACTAAACAGATATTACCATATCTTCGTTCCTAAGTTCATTTTCCAAAATCACTTCCTCCTCACTTTTTCCAACAACAAGAATGTCAAAGAGTTTTGTATGAGTTCAGAGACACCAGCAGAACAACAAGTGTGCATTTGATCTCACAATGGTGTTTTCTAGGATAGGGTAGGCAATCATTGTTCCATTAGGTATAAAAGGGAGTGAAAGGTGGTAACGAAGGAAGAAGTAAATCTCTCCTCTATTCGACTCAAGATTTTTATTTTACGATGTGAAATTTCATTTATTGCATTTTTTGTGCGAATCTCTCCTATATTCGACTCGAGATTGCATTACTTTTTGTGTGCACTTTGGCATCTTTTTGTTTGCAAATCTCTCCTCTATTCGACTCGAGTTTGATTTTTAGTGGTACACCCCTATTAATTTGCGAGGGGTATGGAAGAAGAAGATATAGAGGGAAGTGGCGGGCCACCCGAACTTAGGGTTTGGCACTATTTTGGCTATTTTTATTTCTTTTTGATGGATGGAGGGATACAAAGATGGTAGAAGAAGTGTAGAAGAGAGTTCAGATCGGAATGCAACTTGATTTACAATTCAGTGCACTGGGTCATTCTCTTTATCATACTCTACTCAAATAATGACTTGATGAGGATCTGGTGGAGATTCTATGTTATTGTTCCACTAGTCAGTTAGGAAGCACGATGTGTTTGATCCCTATCAGTTCCACATACACTTATCAATTTTCAAAAGTATCATGATGTTAGGAATCATAAGCTTCACAAGATGATTTCGATCAAAAGGCTTGTTTCAAAAAATGCTCCTTTTGTGGATTTACTTCGAATAAGGAGGATATAATGATTCAAAATGCATAGCAATTTAGTGTGTTACTTTTAATGAAATAGGAAGTGTCAAAAAATCATCAAGTATCTGTTCAATTTCTTTTTGAAAAACATTAAAGAATTTTGAAAAAATTTATCAAGAATGTGACAGTGAAAACTTAAATATGCATAGGATGGGTGTAGGTGGAAAGTGAGGTGCGTACCACCCACCCTTCACCCTGAACTTAGAGATTTGCTCGTCCCAATCAAATCCTAAATCTAAGATGGAGGGGAAAATTCATGCCAGATCGACCACCAGATGTGGTAGCGTTCCAGTCAGCGCACATCTTCTTATCTAAAAATCTAAAGAAAGATTAATCAGAACTCAAGATAGCATCTCGCGATGCAAATTTTATTTGGTGAAAAATTATCTCAAAGGTAAAAACAAAATTAAAAACTAATATGAATTTATTTATCGGGTTGCCTCCCGAAAAGCGCCTTTGTTTTATGTCGATGGCTCGACTTGATATCTTCTACTTCACGGCGGTTCCTTTGGATTGGAGAGATCTATTATTTCTTCGGTGCTCATATCTGTTGTGGTGAAATATCATTTCAAGCATTGGCCGTTCACCACAAATTCATTCGACCTTTCACTCCATAAAGAGAAAGCACCATGTGGGGAGATGCTTTTGACAATTTACGGTCCAGACCAGCGGGAGCGGAGTTTCCCTAGGAATAACTTCAACCTTGAGTTGAACAGCAGAACTTGGTCTCCCACTTGTATGTCTTTTCTTTTCAGATGTCCATCGTGCCAAAGTTTTGTGCGTTCTTTGTAGATTCTTGCATTCTCATAAGCTGTTATCCTGAGTTCATCCAGCTCTTGGAGTTGCAGAATCCTGGCTTGGCCAACTTCTTTCATATCAAAATTTAGTTGTTTAATTGCCCACCATGCCTTGTGTTCCAGTTGGACTGGAAGGTGGCAAGCCTTTCCATATATTAATCGAAAAGGTGTAGTCCCAATGGGAGTTTTATAAGTAGTACGATAGGCCCATAAGGCGTCGTTGATTTTTTTGACCAATCCTTTCGATTCCGTCCTATAGTTTTTTTGAAAATAGTCTTTAGTTGATGGTTAGAGACCTCTACCTGTCCACTTGTTTGTGGATGGTAAGGCAAGGCTACCTTATGTGTTACACCGTATTTTCTCAGTAAAGCTTCAAAGCTTCATTCAAGGAAGTGGGACCCTCCATCAGATATCACGGTTCATGGCATCCCAAAACGGGGGAAAACAATATCTTTGAATAATTTGATGACAGGTTTGGAATCACTAGTGACGATTGGTATAGCTTCAACTCATTTTGAGACGTAGTCTACCTCCACTAGGATGTATGAAAATCCATGAGAAGATGGGAGTGGAACCATGTAGTCCACCCCCAAACATTGAATATCTCTACTTCTTGCCATAGATTCAGCGACATCTCATCTGTCTTTGTTATATTGCCTGAACTTTGACATTGGTCACATGATAGGACAAAGTCGTAGGAATCCTTGGATATGGTTGGCCAGAAGAATCCACATTTCAAAACCTTTAAAGCAGTCTTTTTGGAGCTCACATGTCCCCCCCATTGGTCTTGAGTGACATTGTTCCAAAATAAGTTGAGCTTCTTCTTCGGTGATACATCGTCTATACTGACCATCAGCACATAGTTTAAAGAGATGTGGCTTATCCCAGTGATATTTATTTACATCATGCATGAACTTATTCAGTGCATTTCCAGTGCATTGAGGATGGATAACCCTACCACCAAGGTAGTTGACAAAATCTGAGTACCACGGTATAACTTCTGAGACCTTCATTAGTTGATCATCCGGTAGGGAATCATTAATCAAAATCTTCTCAGTATCCTGAGTGTGGATGAGACTGAGGTGGTCTACTACAACATTCTTTGTACCCTTTTTATATCTTATCTCTAAATCAAATTCTTCTAATAGGAGGATCCATCTAATCAACCTAGGTTTTGCATCTTTCTTTGCCAGAAGGTAACGAATGGCGGCGTGGTCTGTGTAGACAGTGACCTTCGAACCAATTAGGTAGGATCTAAACTTGTTAAAGGCATACACGACTGCTAGAAGTTCTTTCTTGATAGTTGCATAATTCCTATGAGCTTCATCAAGAGTCTTTGATGTGTAATAGATCACATAGTGTTTCTTCTCTATACATTGCCCTTAAATTGCGCCCACAACATAGTCATTGGGCACATAATTTCAAAAGGATGGTCCTAGTCAGGAGCTCTAATGATGGGGGTGGTTGTAAGGGTCTGCGTTAGTGTGTTGAAGCTTTTGACACATTCTTCATTGAAATTGAAATCTGTATCCTTTAGTAATAGGTTCGTCATTGGCTTCGTTATCTTGGAAAAATTCTTTATGAATCTTCTATAAAATCCTACATGACCTAGGAAAGAACGAACTTCTTTTACATTTGTTGGGGTAGCCAGTTTAGAAATCACTTCAATCTTGGCTTTATCTACTTCAATACCTCTACTACTGACCCTATGGCCGAGGACAATGCCTTCCTTTACCATAAAGGGCACTTTTCCCAATTCAGCACAAAATGTCCTTCTTCACAACGTTTGAGGACCAGGGACATGTGCTTTAGACATGAATCTAATGAATCTATGTAAACAGAAAAATCATCCATGAAAACCTCCATAATAGTTTCAGTAAGACTAGAGAATATGGCAGCCATGCAACGTTGAAAAGTTGCAGGTGCATTACAGAGGCCAAACGACATTCTTTTAAATGCGTATGTCCCGAATGGGCAGGTAAAGGTTGTTTTCTCTTGATCATCTGGATGTATGGGTATTTGATAGAATCTAGCATAACCGTCAAGATAACAGAAATATTCTTGGTGAGACGACCTTTCTAGGACTTGATCAAGGAAAGGCATTGGAAAATGATCTTTTCGAGTTGCCTTGTTTAATTTTCTATAATCTATGCACATCCAACACCCTGTTATTGTTCGAGTGGGGATGAGTTTGTTGTTTTCATTCCGTATCACAGTTTTTCCACCTTTCTTCGGGACTACATGCACATGACTCACCCATGGCGAATATGAGATCAGATAGATTATTCCATCTGTGAGAATTTTAATGACCTCACGACGGACCACTTCCTTCATATTCGGATTCAATTTCCGTTGATGCTCAATAGTAGGCTTGTGATCTTCCATCATAGGGATCTTATGCATACACAACGCTTGACAAACCCCAATGAGGTCACTCATTTTATAGCCAATGGCCTTCTTTCTTTCCCTTAGTTCCTTCAGGAGTCCATCTTCTTGTTCAGCTGTTAGATCGGAATTTATAATAACTGGGCAAACTTTGAGATCGTCTAAAAACACGTACTTCAGTCCCTCAGGTAGGGGCTTCATTTCGGGAGCCTCTGGGTTTTCGCATGTTTCTTCTGTAATTTCGATAGCTTTGAGTTCTTCACTAGTGGCTTCAACATCTTCTTTAGCAGAGTTGAGGGATTCGATGCAATCCTTTACTTGTTCGTCAGTTGGTTCATCAACTAATGGGTTCGATAGAGCAACTTCTAAAGGATCGTCTGATTCATGATGCTCTTGAGTCAGAAGTGACATTTTCTTAATGCAGTCAATCAGATAGACTTCTTCTTGCATACTTGGTATTCTCATACTTTCAAAAACTATAAATTCAAGAGTTTCTTTGCCTAATATGAGAAGTAAGGTACCAACTTCCACATCAATTAGGGCTCTTGCAGTGGCAAGGAACGGATGACCAAAGATGATAGGATATCTGGTACCTTCTTTAATGTCCATTATGACAAAGTTGCATGGAACATATGTGTCCTTGCCTACCTTGATCGGCACATCCTCGAGGATTCCTAACGGACGTTTTATCGAATTGTCTGCAAGCTGTATAGTCATGCCAGTAGGAAGCAATTATGCAAACCCTAGTCTCTTGCACAGGCTAAGTGGCATAATAGATATGCTTTTGTCGAGATCTGCCAAACCTTTCTTGCATGATGAGTCTCCAATGTGACATGAAATTCCAAAGGATCCCATGTCTTTTTGTTTCTTGGGCATCTTGCTCAATATTATATCAGATGTAGTTGTGGCCAATTTTACTGTCTCATACTCTTCAGCTATATACTTCCTGGTTAGGAGTGACTTAAAGTACTTTGTCCATGTCGGTATCTCGGCCAGAGCATCCAAAAAGGGTATATCAACATGAAGTTTCTTCATAACTTCTTTAAACTTATTAAATCAGGTATCAAGCTTTGCTTGCCTTAGACGAGCTGGAAAAGGTATACGAGGTTTGTACATAGGGATATTAGGTTCGGGAGTCTCAGTTTCTTCATCTTCTAGAGCAGACTTCTCAAAATTTCCTTTTTCATGACGTATCATCTTTTGATTGAGTTTCTTGTGTTGTTGGGTCTTGGGAAGTCACATGTTCATCCTCATCTGTAATAATCACATGTGTCTTTTCAGGGGGATCTGAATAGTCTTTGCCTGACCTAGTGGTGACTGCCTTCAACTATTTAGGATGCTTAGGATTGTTCTCAGGTTGGCCAGCAAAGACTTTAGCAGGTGGTTTTATGCTAGCTGCGAGTTGAGCTAATTGAGATTCAATAGCCTTCTACTGAGCTTGTTGGTTGGCTATCATGGTTTGCTGAGTTTGCAACATCTTCTCAATGGCTGATAGCTTGTCATCAGGAGAAATTGTACATGCTTGTTGTCCTTGCTGTTGATTAAGATTCTGGTACTGAGAGTTATTTTGGTAATTATTGTAGTTCCTATTCTAAAAATTCCCCTTGAAATTTACTTGATTCCCGAAGTTCTATTGTTTATTATACTGGAACCCTGGTGGGCCTCTTAGTTGATTGTTTGAACCAAATTGATGCGAGTTTACTGCTCCGGAGGGGTTTCCGTATTGAAAACCAGGATGATTCCTATTCTGATTCGGGTTGTAGTAACTTTGACCAGGAATGGTGTTGATAGCATTAAGATTTTCCATTTGACCATTATCTCCTTGGCCACATACATTGCTCAGAACAACATCATAGAGAACATTGCATGATAAAGTGGAATGATCGGTGCTCTTACATGCTTCACAGAATAGGGAAGCGGTCTTGACCTATTCTGATTGTCGAGTGGGTAAATGTCCTCTTTGAATAACAACAAGAGATGATTCAATGTGGTCTTGCTTGGCAACTAAGAGTTTCAAGGTTTCAGTGATAGACTTGTACTTGGGAGTAGCTTCGGCCATAGCTACTTTCAAAACTCCTTTACCTACAGATCTACCCCAATTGGCTTGATTTTCTGCTCCCAGGGTGACGACTCTCCATGCACTGTCGTATCTTTGGCGCATGAAGTTTCCTCCAGACGAGGAATCTAGGAATCTCTTAATATCATCTTCCACACACCTATAGAAAATCTCAAAGAGTTGGTTCTTGGGAATTTCATGGTGTGGACACTTGCGTAGGAGCTCTTTGTATCTATCCCAAGCTTCAGCAAGGGTTTCTCCAGGAACTTGAGTGAAATTTGTTATTTGGCCTCTAATTTCATAAGTGAGAGATGGGGGTAGAACTTTTCTAGAAACACATTTTGGAGTTGTTCCCAGGTGGTGATGGATATTTCACTTTGTAATGAATTGTACCAACTTATGGCTCTATCGAAAAGGGAATACTTGAAGAGATGGAGTCGAATGGCATCATCTGATACTACATTTTGCTTCGTCATAGCACATAGATCGATAAATCTCACAAGATGTTCTTGGTTGTCTTCTGCTTATTTGCCATAGAAAGGGTTGTTTTGAAGTAATGTGATCCAATGTGCCCTAATCTCAAAATTGGAAGCATTGATGGGAGGAGGTTGAACTGGGTGATGAACATTTAAAGCTTTCGGGATTGAGAACTCTCTAAGATCCTTTTGTAGTTCAGCTGTTTACGCTGCTACTTGCGCTGCTGCTTGCGCTGCTAGGATATTCTGTTGAAACACAGCCCTGGCTTCTTGCATGAGCCTCTCTCTCTGTGCATTGATGTCTTGAGCCACCCTTCGGGCTACCTCTTCTTCTTGAGCCATCCTTGCTTGATTTTCTCTGATCTGATGATGGAAGGTTCTGTCTATCTCAGGATCAAAGCTCGCTGCTAGTCCAGGGTTGTCTGAATGGTGCATGCACTACGCCTTGGATTGTACCTGAGATAGAAATATTCCGAAAGTAAGAACCACGGAGTAGAGTCAAATCTCAAGTAGATGATCGATTGTGTCAAAAGAAAAAGCAAAATCCTAAATTAGTCTTGAAAGAACTAGATTTAACTAACTGATTCCGTTGTCCCCAACAACGATGCTAGAATTTGACGTGGCGTTTTTATCGCACTAACAAACTCACTCGAGGTTAAAATCCCCAAGCTTTTACCAAAACCAAAGTGCAATAATACCACCCGCAAGAGGACGAGTCTTATCACAGTATAGTTAAAGATCGAACCCAAAGGACAACGTTTTTAAGAATCCTTGTCGGTCAAATCTAGCTCAAGCAAAACTAATATTTAGAACTATTGGTTGATTTGAGGTTAATTAAACTAATTGCAAGAAAGTAAAAGCTGAATTAAAGTTTGATTTAGACCAATGATATGGAATCACTGGGATGGTATCGGGTTTCACCTCCACTACTCATGCAAACACATTCTATCGCAAACAATCTAGGCAAGATATATCAATCCAAATAGAGCTGTTGCAGAACCGCCAGTACGGGCGTTAGGTTCGGGTAAGAATCACCTTAGGCATCAAATGTCTCATCACCAACCGGGTCACTTACTTACGTCTCTGAAAATACAAAACTCCAACGAAGGTTGTGAGCCCCCTATACATGCGTTAGGCACACAGAAGCGTCACCGAAGGCTAGATGGCTCGTCCCCTCACGGATCATACACTTACGACCTCAAAGAAATCCCATTCTATTTCTAGTTTGGGAGTCAACCACATTAATCAATAAGCAAGAGGTGATAGATCTACGAACTAACATCGACGATAAACAAAGATGATACAAAATCCAACTAAGGTTATGGTCCTCCCTGAGGGATGTTTAGACCACAGAAGCGTCACTGTAGGCTAAATGTCTCGTCCCCTCACGGATCATGCACTTACGACCTCAAGGAATCTTATCGGAAGTTCTCGTCAAAGAGTCGAAGTTTGTAAACTGCCATTCTATCCCACATATAGACGATTTTACAATATAGGAGAGAACAAGATGAAAGCAAGTACATAATCAACTACGAATGTACCAATTAACAACGAAATGGAAAGTTACATACATTGTCATGGAGAGTTTAACAAAAGAACATGATTTGCATGGGCAGTGAGGCTAATCCCCGCACCCCAATGAAAAGGTACTACTCGCTCATGCTGTGAGAAACAAGAAGAATAAGAAAGAGAGAGAAATCCGCCATGAACTCGATGCAGAAGGTAATCAAAACTCGGTGAAGAAGATACGACATTCTACGTCATGTCAGAGCAGATCTGGACGCGAACGCGAGTTGCCAAGATAGACCGGACAGTCTCCCTCGCTCCGTCTTCCTCTCTCCTCAGCCTCCTTGGTTGCAACACGTGCAGTAGGTGGAATGAAAGTGGCGCGGACGGTACTGGATTTGGAATAGACCTGTGTACAGGAAGTCTGTCGGCGTCCCGGAACCGATGCCTCAAATGGGGACCTTACTGGTCCTATTTATAGGGTCAGGTCTGGTCCTCACATTTTTTTTGTGTGATTCCAACCCAAATGGTCTTGAGATATTTTGCTCCATACGGTTTAGTTATAATTTGACCAAATGGTTTGGAATGTTACGTACAAGTCTCCAAACTATTTTATGCATTTACTTTACCAAACAGTCTTCTCATTCTACTTTAACAAACGGTTTGGCAGATTGCTACTTTTTTTCATTCGGTCTTGCATTGGCAGCAGCGAACGCTCTTTGCTTTGGGTCGTAAACGGTCTTCAGACTAAAGTCATTCGGTTTTGATTAATAAATGCAGCCATACAGTCTTCATGGTTTGCGTGGACAGCAGAAGGAAACAGACTGCATGTCTTGTATTTCTTTTCACGTGAACATCCAATACGGTTCGGTTTCGTACAGCTTTACCATACGGTTTGGCTTTGTGCCACTTTACCATTCGGTTTGGCTTAGTGCCACTTTGCCATGCGGTTTGCTACTCTTCTAGCTAAAAAGTTCTTCATGTGGGAACATTATTAAACGGTCTATATATATGCATAGCCCTATCCATCTGATTTGCATGCACGTGATCATTTTAAGCAAACAGTTTGGCTCTATCAGTTTGCGTTGGAAAATGCCCATACGATTTGCATGCTTTCTATCGGCAAACGGCTTCATCATTCATTCAGTTTGTTGCCCATACGGTTTGCAAAATTATCCAGTAAACAGTCTACATGTGCTGCTCACACAGTCTTCATTCGTTCTTCATGCCGGTAGCAAACGGTCTTGCACATGTATAGCTCATTCGATCCCTAGCGCCATTCGGTTTTGCTGCTTGTTCAGTTTGCAGCAAGGAACTCCATGTGGTTTGCAAGATGCCAGTGGTCGTGCGGTCTGAGATCGTGCAGCTGCGGACGTAGGAGTGGGCAGCAGTGGTGGTGCTGCAGGAGGTGAGGCGATGTCGGAGCTGCTGTTGTGCGACGCCGAGGCAAGGGCTACTGGAGCAGGTCGCAGCACCAGCGGGGGTGCTGGTTGCTGCTGCGATGGCGGAGATGGCGGTGGTTCCTGCAAGTCGTGGGGGTGCTGCTGGAAATTCCAAACGGTCTTTGCGTTTATCCGGTTTGCATGCATCTAAACCAAACGGTGGAGCAGCAATCAGTTTGCATTTGACTGCCCATTCAGTTTTGTTCAGCAAACGGTCTACTGCCTTGCTGCCTTGGCAAACAGTTTTGCAACTGAGAACTCTATATGGTCTGCATGCCCAGCCTCCATTTGGTCTTTGGTCATTACTCAAATGGTCTTCACATTTATTCGGTCTTTTACACAAGTGACCCAACGATCTTCGTGTCTCCAAACGGTTCGACGCAGACCTCCATACGGTCTTGCAATGTTGGCCTCAAAATGGTTTCGCAGATCGGTACTGTCCAAATGGTCTCGCAGACTGAATCTCTTCAAATGAACTTGCAGACCGAATCTCTTCAAATGGTCTTGAGGTGAGTATGTCCATTCGGTCTTGAGACCGAATGGTTGGAACCAAATGGTGAGACCGAATGGTTGAAACCAAATGGTGAGACCGAATGGTGAGAAAGGTGGGCCTCACTCAAAATGGTTCGATTGTTCAACCTTATCAAGACCTATATTTAATCAACATAAATTCAGTTAAAACCTTGATAATTGAATCGATTAAGTAATTTTGCAATTATGATATATTTTGATATTTAATCAGTGAAATAGTATATATATAGAGTTGAATTTGTTCCAAAGTGATAATTGAATTCCATGATGAATATGCATTCATCATATGACAAAGTAGAAATACTTAGTCAAACTATGGAGCTAATTGTTGGGCAAGGAATATCAGATAGCATATTACGGAAAATCCATCTCATATGATATCGACTAAAGTAAAATGTTGCTAACTCACTAGATTAGCACTAGTGCAATAGAAACATGTGGGGCATGTTTAGAGATCACTAAGAATATGATTTGAAGGTGATTGACTCTAAGTACAAGTAGGAGTCTGTTGGTTTGTATGGCTAGAGGAACAATCATATGATGATTGGATTGGCATATGTACTGATTGATTTGATAAATATCAAAGGTAAGCTTCCAATTTTATTCTAGCTCAATCAATTATGAGATAAATAATGGAGCAGAATGAAAGTCTAAAGAATGACAATACTCAATGGCATATGGCTTCAGGTTGAGGACCTGAACAATGAGATCATAGAGATGCTAATAGTTTGTACATTCTTTTTATGTCCCTAGTCAGATGTCATTATGGAAGGTTGATAGACAATAACGACACACAAAGACTACAGTGTGTGTTTGTTGATGATAGTGTCTCATTAGTCATGATATATGATATCAAACCAAGCACATATATACATGTTAGAGAACAGTGTATCAGATAGACCCACCATGAGAGTGACACATGGAACCATGACATGGTAGTCAGAATTCCCTCTCACAGTGATGGTGGTGATTGTGATTATTAGACTTGAAATAAATGCACTCGTCGAATGTGATTGGGTACACTTTGACATCATCAAACGCAGTCCTGAAACATGGTTTGTTATAACAGTCATGATTGGGTGGCTTTGATGCATGAGATAAAGTGTGTGTGATAGATATGATATTTGTCCATCCTAAAGGAGTATGAAGTCCATGCCACTTGATAAGAGAGACTGAGAAAGGCATGTGCATGCACATGTGAATCAATATATATGATATTGATGTCACACATATCTCAGACAGTCTTCTCTAGTTCAAGAAACATGAATGAATGTTGAAAGGATGACAACTCCATGCCTTGAGCTCATTCAGGATATCAGAGACAAAGGAATTAAACATTCACTGGAACACCAATCACAGACTATAGGATTGAAATTTGTTCTCTAGCTTTCCTTTTCACTTGGGTAGCATTGATGTGCGACTAGGTACCACTCTTTTCTTGTGATGTCATAAGCTAGTTATGGACATTCATTGCCAACGTGAAATGGGACCTATAGGATTACACACAAAGGATTAACCTGGAAGAGAAGTTTATCCATGAATGATGTTTGGATTGATTACTAAAGTGTTTAGGTACTCAATCAAACATTCAATATACTTGACCCAGAATCATCAAGTTCAAGTGTTGAACCAACTGATTAGAGTGTCAGATTGATTGAGAACTAAATGGATTGTGTTCTAAAAAATCTGGACCACCAACCGACCGGTTCACCCGGCTCATGGTCAGTGAGATAACCGGTTCACTCTGGTGAACCGATTGGTTCACTTGGACCAAATGAGCAGTGTTAGGTTATCCCGATATGTGCAAAAAGTTTTCTGTTTCACTTGTTCAATTTGATCAGGACAAGGATTAATATTTGCATTATTTGGAAACAAATAAGGTAAGTCAATTGCAGGCGGATTTGGGAAGTGAAATGACTGCTTCACTGGGTGAACCGATCAACTCACACTCCCAATTGATCAGTTCACTAGTGAACCAATCGGCTCACACTCCCAAATGACCGTTTCAGTTATAAAATGATTGGTTCCCCTACTGCTCTGTAAATTGTTCATAGAATTTCCAGACCGTTCTAGTCTCGCACAGACTGGGAACCCTGACCTTTCCCTCTACTATAAATAGAGGGGTACTAGGGGCTTCTCTAGAGACATAACTTAGAACATCCGTTTCTGTGTAAAGTTGTTGTCCTCTCTGGTTGTGGTAACCGAGAGAGCCCAAGCAAGTTCTACCTGCCTAGGGAGGAACAACGAGGGAAATATAACTACAGAAAACAACTGGTGGTGGGAGAGTGTGTCAATGACTAGTACACTGACAGAAGGGGACAACTCCTTCGAGTCCATCCTTCAGGATGACTAGAGTTCCCGATAGTCCGTGAGGACTATCTATAGAGGGGGAGACTTCTATTGCTCAAGATGACAACAATTAACCACAGTATTGGTCTAGACCAAGAGCTGCAGAGACTTCATCGAAGATAGGTGGTTGAAGACCGCACTTTCTAGGAGGTATAGTCACTGAGCAAGTCTCAGGACCAGGTATATCTTGCTAAAACCATCCTTCCCATTACATAGATATTGATGTGATCTGTTGGTTATGGGTTTATGGTCAATTAAAAAAAATTATTTTCTCGACCTACTCCAACCATGTAAAATCCAACAATGTACACATCCTCAAGAATATTTCCATTAAAGAAATTGGTTTTAATATCCATATGCCAAGTCTCATAGTCAAGCATGACCCTGATGGATTTAACCATGGCAACTGGTGAAAAGGTTTCATCATTGTCAACACCTTGAACTTGTGTGAGACCCTTTACAATCAATATGTCCTTATAGGTTTGTACATTACCAACCATGTTGTCTTGCTAAAGACCCACTTGCACCCTATGAGTTTACTCCTTCAGGTGGATCCACCAAGGTCCATATCTTGTTGGTGTACATAGAGTCCATCTCAGATCTCATGGCCTCAAGCCATTTCTTAGAATCTAGTCCCTCAACAACTTCAAGGTAGGTTGTTGGTTCATCATATATGAACAAATCACCACCTGCTTGAGTCACAAGATAGCCAATTTTTTTAGTCTCAAGGTGTGTCCTACTAGATCTGTGAGGTTCTTGTGCTACATGAGGAACTTGAGATTCCACATTAATTTGTGAGTCGCCTTGTTCCTTCTATGCCTTTTACGTGTTCAATGTATTCTTGTTGGTCTCAAATTATCTCCATGGTCTAATTTCCTTTCACTGACTCCTTTGGATCATATATTTTTTTTCTAGCCCTCGAAACAAGCGCCTTGTTGTTAGATGGGTTATACAAGTATTATCCCTTAGTTTCCTTGGGATATCTAACAAAATAAGATTTATCTAATATAGGTCCAACCTATTCGGGAAACATTTTCCTTTCATAAGATTCACATCCCCAAATCTTCATAAAAGACATTTTGGGATGCTTCCCAGTCCATATCTCATATGGTGCCTTTTAAACCCATTTGAGGGTACATGGTCACTTGTAAATGATGTAGTTTATAGAGCATGTCCCAAAAAAGAAGTTAGAAGATCAAAAAAATCCATCATTGATTATACAATATCCAGTAACAATTATGTTGTGGTGTTCCAAGTGGAGTCCACATAATACGGTACCACAATCTCACAAAATGTCCTCAACTCTTGGCTTAAGTATTCTCCACCTCAATCAAAATGAAGTGCTTTAATATTTTTACCAAGTTGGTTTTGTACTTCATTCATGAAATCTTTGAAATTTTTAAGGGTTTCTGACTTATGTTTCATCAATTATACATAGACATACCTATAGAAGTCATCAATAAAGGCAATGAAGTATTGGAAACCACCTATATCATTTGTTATAGATGGGGCACATACATCAGTCCTAATAGATCTCTTTCTCTCTCATTTTTACCATCGAAAGGAAGTTTGCTCATCTTACCCAACGAACAAGACGCACAAATCTTTGTTGATTTGAAATCAAGAGAGTCTAGATGACCATCTTTATGGAGTCTGGAAATGGGTTTCTAATTTATGTACTCTAGACAATGATGTCAAATGTAAATTTACTTTGTGTAAGAAAATTTTAGCCTCTTGGTATTTACATTATATACACTTCTATCTATATATAACAAGTATAGACCATGGGACATAGGAGCACGGTCATAAAAGATTTCGTCTTTACTAATAGAACATTGGCCATTCTTTATAAGTGATTTGAATCCATTCTTATCTAAACAAAATACAAATATGATGTTCCTATAAATGGAAGGTACATAATACCAGTTCTCTAACTCTATTGTAAACCCACTTGGAAGAGTTAAATCATAGGTTCCAACTATGTTGATAGCAACTCTTGCTCCATTAGTAATGATTAGTTCAACCTCACCTTTCTCTAAAGGTCTACTTCTTTTCAGATCCTTCACATTTGAGAAAATGTGTGATCCACATCCAATGTCCAATACCCAAGATGAATAAGTAGCAAAGTTAAGTTCAATTATGTATGTACCTAAAGTACATATATCTATCCCTTGCTTCATAATCTTAATTTCTTTAAGTGAAAAAGGAAAATTCCTTTTGTACTTACCCTTCTTATCTTGAGTGCAGAAGATTTGGACTTCAACTTAACCTCAAAACATTTCTTGGCCTTGCCTTTGCCCTTGGAATCCCCTTCACCGATCACCATCATGAGTTTTTCCTTCTTCATTCGTGCTTTGGCATTCATCAACATGCCAAGAAATTCAGATAGCGGTTTGTCAAAGTTACTCAAGTAATAACACTCGATAAACTGACTATATGACTTAGGAAACGATTATAGAATCATATCCATGACCACCTCTTTGCCTAAAGGAAATCCCAGTCTCTCTAGATGTTAGACATGCGTAATCATATTGAGCACATGGGGCTCTTTTGGATCTCCCTCTATTTATTTGCACCCAAACAACACTTTGGAGACATTATACCTTTCTTACTTTGCATGATTCTTTAGATGTGTTACCATTTCAAGAATGTCCATTATTTCATGATTTTTATGCAACTTATAGTTCATACAACTCAGCATAAGTTCTTTGATGTTAGAGACATCATTTGTATGTTTCAAGTAAGCATCCATTTCAGACTTAGGTGCATTTGGAGCCGGTTCCTCTGACACTGGTGTTTCAAGGACGTAGACCTTGCGCTCCTGAGTGAGATTGTTTCTCAAAGTTCTAAACCAGTCATGGACGTTAGTACCGTATAAATTGTCCTTCTCAAGGCCTAGTCTCAATGAGAATGTGTTTTCCATTTATTTCTAAAAAAGAAAATTTTGCATTTTTTCAAAACACTTTTGATTTGATTTGATAACATTGATATCATTAGTTAGGCCATTAATTAATTATCACTCCCACTATTATGTTTAAATTGAAAAACATCATTATAAATTTGTAATATTGTAGCGTACAATCTGCTAGAGAGCCAAGATTCATATTTCATCAAATCATGAGTCAACTTTGATTGATTGCTCACAACTTGACTATTTTGGTAGGCAACTTTTTCCAATTGCATCTAAATGCAAATCTTGGATAGATGGTGTGCACAACTTCTTGTCACGTTCTATCTAATTGCTTCTAGGAACTTAATCTCATTAAGACCACCTAATTCTGCCTGGCCCAAAATCCAATACAATAAAATATGCACCATACTTTGTAGGCCCACATATCTACCATTACACTTCTACAAGTAGACAATGCACCGTGCTTTAGTGTAACCTACACTTATTCGATCAAGCTTTCCATGTATGCTTCTTATATAAAGTATATAGGAGTTAATATTTATTGATGAATTTTATATATAAGTACATATACAAATCAAATCATGACACACTTCTATAATATATCATATACATACTATATCTACAAAAGAAAACATGCAATCACAAATATACAATGATGGTTATGGACATACTAATGCAATACTTTGGAGCCACAAAGAATTGATACCAACTAAGGTCATGCATCACATGTAGCAACCTGTATTGGAAAATATGTTGTTCGGAATAGGCAGGTTGCACGTTTCGACTTCCGATCGGTTGATTGGTTTCCATCTATCGGTCGATTACCTCTTGCCTTATGTGGTTGGCTGGACTCCTCTAGTCAGTTGATTAAACCTCCAGTCCATATATTGAATCCTCTACTTTGCTTCCCCTTCGATCCTTTGTTTGATCGAATTGACTTCCAAGTCAGTTGACTTGCCTAGTGTAGAGCATCTTCTCTTTATCAAAATAGATATTAAAACTATCTATTACTATTAACTTATTACATTATAAAAGTGTAACCTCGAGTTATATTTGAGGGAAGTATAGGGAGGAACACATTACTTACATTTGGAGAAAGAGATATAGAGGCTCCGAATGCAAACCGAATAAAAGGCAGGACTAAAACCATTTAACCAAGAACACACATCCATAACGGGTTTGGCCATAACCACACATTCATCCACCACCAAAACAATTTTAGGAAAAGGTGTATACCATGCATATATATCATATATACATATATACATAGATCATATGATATATTTAATTGAATATAAACATTAATCATTTTAAATATTCACATCACATGTAGTAAATAAATGACAAAAATAGAAATTGATCATATCGATTAAATCTCAAAACATAGTAAATGACAATGCTCTGGTACCACTACAGGGAAACATGGAGACATTGATGGAAGTGGAAACAATTTTTTTCTATCCATAACTCTCATAACTATCAGATTGCATCATTAACTATGAATTTTGAATAATGGTTGTGAGGCATATACCCGATCCTACAGAAAGTCCATTGACAATCCTCACAAGGTCGTGCTTCTTCTTCAAGTAGCACACAAACTATCATCGGCAGTGGCCTCCTAGTGTAGAACTACAAATGACGGTTGACATTGTTCTCCTGGCATGATGGCAACGTCCTCCACACATCCACATAGTCCACACTATATACTATGAACTCCTGTCGTTCTTCTAGAACTGATGGGGAGGAGTTGACCCTCGTGTTGTCAATGTGCTAGCATCAAATTTCTCCCCTTTGTCTATCTCTCCCTTTATGTGCAAGATTCCTTTGGCTCTCACATTACCACAACGTTAAGATTAGGAGATTTCTCTTGAGAGACTTGGCTACCACCCCTTTCTATAGGAGTAGACGGGCTAGGGTTTCCTCAAACCTGGGGACAATTGGAGACAAATTTCATGAATTTTTGACTGTTGTGAATCACGAGTCAGTTGACTTGGACGCTAGTCAACCGGCTAGACACTCCAATTGGTCGATTGGCTATATTTATTATTTGCAAACACATTGACTTTTAGTGTGACGATTAATTCATGACATTACATCAACATCCTTGATCCAATCTTACTTATCATCCATTCATACAAATGGACTTCTTAGTCGGTCGACTAAACACTATAGTCCGTCAACTCACATTCCCAGTCGAACGACTCACATTCCAGTCACCCAACTGATAGACATTGTTGTTTAAGTTAATTACCTAAACACTTTAGTAACCGAGTTAAACCTTATTCATTAGTAAACTCCTATTCCAAGTGGATCAATATGTGTGACTCTATAGGTTCCAAATTATATTGGCAGTGAATGACCATAAATAGATTATGACATCATAAACAATGAATGGTATCTAGAAACACATCACTGCTACCCAAGTAATTGGAAATTGGAGAACAAATTTACCCTATAATCTGTGATTAGTGTTACAATGATTGTATTGTTTCTTTGTCACTAATACCCATATTGAATGTGAGGCATGTAATCATCATCCTCTTAATACTCAATTCATGTTTCTTAAACTAGAGAAAACCATTGAGATACATGTGAGTTCAATAAACATACTGAATCACTTGAGCATGGCCATTCATTTCTCAGTCTCGCTTATCAAGTGGTCCAAATATCATCTTTGGTAGGTGGGAAAATCTCATATACATTATTCATAGTCAATCCCCATGTGTCACAACGTACCTGAGCACCACCTTTATGCCAACCCTTATTCAAGGTCACCTTGGATGGTGTCAAAGTTATTGAATTACATGTGATGAGTGTAGTGACTTTGTGTCTAATAACCAAAATCACCACTATCACTTTGAGAGATGACTGTTAATACCATTCAATGGTTCCATGTATCACTCTGAAGGTGGGTCTATCCAGTACATTTTTTATAACAAGTATGTATGTGTTTGGCTTGATATCATATATCGTGACTAATGAGATTTTGTCACCAACCAACATACGTTCTAGTCTTCTGTATTATTGTAATCTATTTTTCTTCCATAGTAACATTCTACTAGGGACATAACAAGAATGTATGTACTCTTATCATGTATATGATATCATTATTCAGGTCCTCAACCTGGATACATATGTCATCAAGTAACATTATTCTTTAGACATATGTTACTTAGTATACTTATCTCATAACAAAACAAAACAAAGGAATGTGCGTTTATTATTAGAAAATAAATTACATTATGCCTCATTACAATCATGATATGACTGGCTCTCTGGGCATACATACCAACAAAAACATACCCAGAGGTATACTCCATTTGATGAATCTCTCCTACCTTATCAGCATCAATGAATCCTTTCAGAATTAGTTTAGAAGAACCAAACATCAAACTATAGGGAAATATGGCATCAAATACAACAGAAGAAATAAATTTTTTACTAACGTATTCTCCTTGGATAGTAGATCATGTCAACAACTATGTAATGGGAAAGAGGGTTTGCAAGACATATACATGGTCCTATAGAAAGTCCAGTGCCTATCCTTACAACAATGTGCTTCTCCTTCAAGAAACACTTGAGCAGTCATCAACAACGGCCTCCTGGTGCAACACCATATATGACTATTGACAACATCCTCCTAGTAGGTAGCGAAGACCACCACACCTCTATAGTAGTCCATGCGGACCATCAGGAACTCCACATTGCTCTATCAGATCCAACTGGAAGGATTTGTCCCTTCCAATGCCAACGTGCTAGGACTGATTTACTCTCCCATGATGTCTCTCCCTGGTTGTCTCTCTCTTTTATGGGTAGGATTTTCTTGGGCTCACTAGATACCACAACTAGAGAGGACACCAACTTGTCAAAGAGAATTGTTGCATCCCTTGAAAGCCCGAACTACCCCTTTATTTATAGGAGTGTAAGGGTCAGGATTTCTAGTCTGAGTGGGAGTTGAAGGGATGGAATATCATGAATTTTCTAAAACCTGTGAACCATGAAGTGATTAGTTCACTAGTGAATCAATTAGTTTGCACATGAGATTATTGGTCCAACAATTGAACTGGTCGGTTTACTTGCTTTCTTATTTTGAATCACATTGTCTTTCAATATTTGATTAATGCACAACATGATGTCAATGTCAATCCTTGATCTAATCGTATTGATCATCAAATAGGGCGATCCATATGATAATCATGTTGTTCCATTTTTGAAATGGTTGTTACATTTTCTAAAAATGGTTGTTTGATTTTCCAATTTGGCCAATATATAGCCAATGTTGTTTAAATTGAATACGTAAACACTATGGTACTTAAGTTAAATCATATTCATGAGTAAACTTTTATTCAACTACATCCTATATGTTCGACCCTGTAGGTACCAATTATGTTGGCAGTTGATGTCCATAACCAATTTATGACATTACAAGCAAAGAACAATATCTAGAAACACATTATTGCTACTCGAGTAATTGGAAAGTTGGAGAACAACTTCAGCCTACAATCCATCATTGGTGTTACCGTGACCGTATAGTTCCTTTGTCATTGATATCCGGATGGAATTCGAGGCATGGAGTCGTCATCCTATTCAACAATCAATGCATGTTCCTTGAACTAGAGCATAATATTTGAGATGCACGTGAGTTCACATATCATTTATTGAGTCACATGAGTATGGCCATACATTTCCAAGTCTCGCTTATCAAGTGGCACGGATATCAATCTCCTACAAGAGGGAAAAATCCCATCTACATCAATCACACTCAGTCCCCATGTGTCACAATGCATCTGACCATCACCTTTATGGAAACCCAAATTCAAGGTCACGTTGGATGATGTAAAAATACATTGAATGACATGTGATGAGTGTAGTGAGTTTAGGTCTAGGAACCACAATCACTATTATCACTATTAGAGTTCATTCTGACTACCATTCCATGGTTTGCATGTATCACTCTCAAGGTTGATCTGTCTGATACATTGTTATCTAACATGTATTTGTGTGTTTGGTTGGATATCATGTATCATGACTGATGAAATTTTGTCATCAACCAACACACACTCTAGTCTTTTGTATTCATGTTGTACATTTTTCTTCTATAGTAATATCCAACCAGGGACGTAACAAGAATGTATATACTATTAACATACATATGATCTCATTGTTCTGGTCCTCAACCTGAAGACACATGTCATCAAGTAACATCATTCTTTAGACATCTATCATATTTGGGTCATCATCTCAGGATTGGGACAAACATAATAGACGGAATTACCTTTATCATTATCAAATCGTGTATGTAATGCCCCATTATAATCATTGTATGATTGTCTCTCTGGGCATACATATCAACAAAATCCCACATATACTTAGAGACGATCCCCATGAATCTTATTCTAAATGATATTAACATGTCCATCATGTTTCTACTGTAAAAGTGTTGTTATGGTGGGTTAGATATATTTTCTTCTAGTCGGTATTTTACAAGTTTTTCACATTTCCTAATCGTACGACTTCTCTTATGAGATGGAAGTGTTGTAATATGCTATCTAAGTTTCCTTGCCTATCTAGTAGCCCATTGTTGTCACAATATTTGCATTGTATCATAAACAATTGGAACATCCCATAAGTTCATCCAAGTGAACTTCTTGATCCATACAATATCCTTTGCTATTTTCAAAATAACATGGTAATTTACTTCTATTGTAGAAGTAAACAACTGCTCTGGCTCGGAACTTTTCCAGCTTACAATTCTCATTTTAAGGTCAAACACAAATTGAAATTTTGTTCATTAATTTTATTTGTCAATTTTAGAAGCTTGCATCTGTGTAACCCTTTACACCTAACTCTTTTGTATTACCAAAACCAAGGAACTATTCCTTTTAGTGCTACTCAAGTACTTAAGGATGTTATTTAAGGAATTGTAGTGACTTTCACTAGGATCTGACCGATATCCTATAGTATACAATAGGATGAGTGAACTACTTTGCATATATGATAGATCCAATTGCAAATGCATATTGCATCTCACTCATGTTTTCCCATTCTTCACAAAAATTGGGACACTGGGCTCTTGAGAGATGAATCCCATGGAACGTGGACATAGTAACCCTCATTGAGTCCTACATGTTGAACCCTTCAGCATCTTGCCAATGTATATTCTCTTTCTTAGGTCAATAAGCTTTCCAAATCTATCTCTATATATCTCAATGCCTAAGATATAGGATGCTTCGCCTAAAACTTCATAAAGAAGGTAATTCTCATCTAGGTTATAACATTTGTAGTATAAGGATGTTATTCACAATCATCATGTGGAATATAAATATTCTCCCACTAAATTCTTGTAATCATAGATTCCATCTTCAATTTGACTAAAGTCAAACTCTTTGATTGTCTTGTTAAATTGAAATTTTCAGCTCTGAGATGCTTGCTACAATACACAGATTGACCTTTTTATCTTACACACATTATTTGAATTAATGTACTTATAAAACCTTCATGTTATGTCAAGTACACATCCTCATAATATTCCTATTGAAGAATGTGGTTTTAACAACCATTTTTCCAAATTTCATAGTCTTATTAAGCTAAATTTGCAAGCATGACCATGATGGAATTGACCATGGCATCTAGTGAAGAGATTTCTTCATGTTTAACACTTTGAATTTGGTTAAAACCTTTTGCAACCAACCTATCCTTATAGGTTTTTTATAGTACCATTCATGTTGGTCTTCTTCTTAAAGGACCGACTGCACCATATGGGTTTTATCCCTTCAGGTGGATCAACAAGGTATGAACTTGTTAGTGTACATGGCGTCCATCTTTAATCCTATGGCCTCAAGACATTTCTCAGATTTGGGTGCCTCATTAACTTCTAGATAGGTTGTTTGCTCATGATCTTATGACCAACTCACCACCTTTATGAGTTATAAGATACATAGTCTTTCAAACTCAAGGCATCTTCTAATAGATCTATGAGATTTTCTATTACATAAGGAACTTGAGATTCCACAATAATTTGTAATTCTCTTCGTTCCTATTGTACATCTATAGGATCAATGTTTTCTTGTCGATCTTTAACTTTTCAAGTTCTACTATTCTCCCACTGATTCCTTTGGAATTAAATTTCTCTTAAGGAATTCATCCATTGTGGCAGCAGACACTTTTGTTGTTGGATTGGAATATGAAAGTAGTATTCAACAAAACAATATTTATCTAATTTGTTGACAAAGCCTTTTAAGAAACTAATTTTCTTACACAATCTTTCAATCCTAATTTTTATAAAAGACATATTGGGACACGTCCCATGACATATCACATATGGTGTCTTTTTGAACCATTTTAGATGGTACATTATTTTAGTATAAAGCATCTACCAAAAGTGAAATGGAACATTAGATAGTTTGATTGATAATAACACCATGACTTAACATGTGTGCTTCCTTGTTTCTGATACATCATTATGTTTTAGGTGGAGTTTATTGTGATACACTATCACAATATCCTAGAAGGTATACATATTCTTGGTTAAAATATTTCAACATTAATCATATTGAAGTGTCTTAATACTTTTACCAAGTTTGTTACATACTTCATCCATGATCTCCTTGAACACTTTAAGATATTTATATTTGTATTTCATTAAAAATATCTACCCTATCTACTGAGACCATCAATAAATATAATGAGGTACTAGTTACTACTTCTAGCAGTTATTCTAAAAGATCTATTGACATAAATATGTAAGAGCCATAATAGGATACTTGCTCTCCCACTACATCTAGTGAAGAGTGCTTCTGGCATATTGAACAATGAACAAGACTTTCATGTCTATATTGATTCACTAACCAAAAGATTCTAGACAACCATAGTAATGGATACCATAAATGCATTTCTCATTTATGTGCTCGAGATGACAATGCTATATGTATTCATTGTTTGAGTCATCGAGTTGTTCAATATATATCTTATACATATTTGTCTTTAGAACTATAAAGTATAGACTATGAGACATAGGGAAATTCCATACAAGATCTCATCTTTTAATATGAAACATCAATGTATATATAATATTCTTTTTTCATACAAGATATATGATGTTTTCATCAATGGCAAGTACATAACAACAATTCAATAATTCTATTACATGCCCATAAAGCTGAATGACATATTCCAGTTGTATTGGTAGCAATTCTTGCTATGCATATTTCAAGCTTACTTTTTCTCAGGTCCTAAGTAGAGATATCTATCTCCTCCTTCCTAAGTTCATCTATGAGAAGCAGATAGTTCATTTTCTGGTGTCCATGCTAGTGAAAGTGGTGGCCCTTCCATTCCTTATTCACTGCTCACTTATCTTTCAATGTAGAAAACTTTAGCTTCTGGATAGATTTAGAAACCTTCTTAGCTTTGCCTTTTCCCTTGAACTTCCCTCTGTTGTCATCATCATTGATTTGTGTTTGTCCTTCTTCATCTGTGCTTCAACTATCATGAACATGCAAAGTAACTCTGACAACAACTTGTCAAAATCATTCATGATGTAGTTCATGACAAACCGGTTGTATGATTCTAGTAATGACCGTAGAATCACATCTATGGAAAACTCTTGACCGAAAGGAAATTTCAGTCGTTCAAGGTTCTCCACATACCCAATCAACTTGAGTGTATGGGGACCTAGTGGATCTCCTTAAGCTATATTGCACTTCAGCAATGCCTTTGACACCACATATCTCTCATCTCTTTCCTGATCTCAGTATATGTTCTTAAGATGTGTTACCATCTCAATAGCATGCACGTTCTTATGTTGTATCTACAACTCATAGTTCATTGAGCATAGAAATATGCACTTGACATCCACATCATCTTCAGAGTGTTTCTAGTAAGCATTCATGTCAACCTTAGGCACGTTGGGAGCAGGTTCATCTGGCTCTGGTATTTCTAGGACATAAAGCTTGCACTCTTAAGTGAGAATGATTTTCAACGTCCAAAACCAATAATGGAAATTTTTCCTATTTATCTTGTCCTTCTCAAGGACTGATCATAAAATATATACATGTTTGTGTTTTCCATTATATTCTACAAAAAGAAATTTGCAACTTTTGTCAAAACATTTTTTATTTGATCTAATAAGTTTGATGATATTAATAGATTTTAATTATTTATTTCTCTCGCTATTTTATTCACATTGATAGAACTCACGTCTCATTTGGAAGGTTGCAGAGTACAACCTTCTAGTGAGACAAAACCCAAAACCATTGAATTATTATCCATCCAATGTTAGTGTCCATAACCAACTATTAAGGTAGGCAACTTTTGCTAATTGGATCTCATGAAGTTCTTATGTATGGCTTCCACAACTCTTTGCCCTAGTCATATGAATTCTTCTAGGTACTCAATCTCATTAATATCACCTATTAAAGTCTGACTCCAAAGGCAAAACAATAGTAATGCACCCTTCTTGGCAGGCCCACATGTCTATCATCAACTTCCATGGGATGGACAATGCACAACTCTTGGCATGTCCATGCATAGTCAACCAAGCTTTTCATGTGTGTTGCTTACAAAAAGTGTCTAATACTTAATACTTGATTGAGGGATTTTATAATTATATGGATATATATACATATCCAATCACCACATACTGATATGTACCCTATACATACTATATCTACAAGTGAACATGCAATTATAAAACACAAGCGACGGTTATGGCTATACTATTCTAATTCCTTGGATCCACAAGGATTTACTACCACCTAATATCTACATCATATGTAGTACCTATTGTTTATGAAGATTGTGCTAGATTTGGTCTGAATTGATCAGCTCAACTCTTGAACCAATCGGTTCACCTCCTGGTCAATCGGTTTGTCTTTCAGATAAGTCGTCTAGTCTCAGGTCCAAGTGACACATAGACTCCTCCAATCCATTTGTTGGGCCACCATTCGATCGTTCGACTCCTCATGTCGTATGGCCTCCTCGATCCTCCATCTGATTGGTTTGTATTCTGAAATAGTTGATTGGTCTAGAGAAGAATGTCTTCTTCATTATAACAGAAAAAGAAACTATCCTAATCCCATTTAACATATTACATGGTAACAGCAAATCTTGAATTACATTTTTGGGGATCATAGGAAGGAAATAATTAATACTTTTACATATGGAAAAGGAGAGAGAGGCTCGATATGCAAAACTAAGATATAAAGTAGGAATAAAAACCATTCAACCAAGCACAAATATCTAGGGGGTTATTGGCCATAACCATACTAACATCCACCATCAAAACAAATGTTTAGGGTGACACATGTAAATTGCATATTTATATATTGGGATTGTATGTGGTATTTGATTGGATATGCAAATTAACTATTTAAATATTCACATCACATGTCATAAATAAATGATAAAGACAAATATGATCTTATCGATTAAATCCCAAAATATAGTAAATTGATGTTGCTCTGATACCACTATAGGAAAATATGACGTCAGATAAGACAACATAAATGAAAATTTTACTGCCTTATCCCAATGGATAGTAGATCACCTCAACAACTATGTAATGAGGAGGAGGTTTAAGAAGACATATACTTGGTACTAGACCAAGTCCAATGACTATCCTTGCAGCAATGTGCTTCTCCATCAAGAAGCACTCGATCAATCGTCAGCAACAACCTCCTGGTGCAACACCACAGACAGTGGTTGTTGATGTCGTCCTAGCAGCTTGAAACAACCTCCCTACCTATGTATTAGTCAACATTGACCATCGAAAACTCCATGTTGTGCTACTGGATCCAATGAGAAGGAGTTGTCCCTTCGAATGTCAAACTTCTAGGTTTGATTCATTCTCTCGTGTTATCTCTCCCTTGCTGTCCCTCCCTTTTATAGGTAGGATTTTCTCATGCTCTCTAGATACCACAATTAGAGAGAAAAAAACTTGTCAGATAGAATTGTTGAGAAAGCCTCGACTACCCATCTATTTATATGTGGGTCAAGGTCATAATTCCTAGTCTAAGGCTGGGTTGAAGAGATAGAATATGGTGAATTTTCTAGAACCTACAAACCATGAACTGGTCAGTTCACCAGTGAACCAGTCAGTTCACACATGAGATGACCAGGTCAACTCTTGAAGTAATCAGTTCACTTGCTTCTCTATTTTGAGTCACATTGGGTTTCAATATTCAATTAATGCACAACGTGAAATCACCATCAATCCTTGATCCAATCATATTGATCATTAAACTGGGCGATCCACATGATGAACTGTCATTTTATTTTTTAAATGGTTGTTTTATTTTCTGAAATGGTCATTTCACTTTTGAAATGATCATCTCATTTCATGAAATAGTCATTTAATTTTGTAGTTCAGCCAATGTATAATCAATGTTGTTGAAATTGAATACTTAAACACTTTCAAATTCAAGTAAAACCATATTAATCAATAAACTCATATTTCAAGTGCATCCTATGTGTGTGGGTCTATAGGTCCTGAATTACATTGGCAGTGAATGTCCATAACCAATTTATGACATCACAAGCAATGAGAAGCATATAGTGACACATTATTTCTACCCAAATAATTGGAAAGTCGGAGAACAACTTAAACCTACAATCTATAATTAGTGTTACAGTGATCATATGGTTCCTTTGTCACTAATATCTAGATTGAACTTCAGACATCAAATTTTCATCCTCTGCGCATTCAATCCATGTTCCTTGAATTGGAGCAGTCTCATTGAGATGAATGTGAGTTCAAATATCATATATTGAGTCACATGAGTATGGCCATACATTTCTCAGTTTCACTTATCAAGTGATCTAGATATCAATCCCCTATAGGAGGGACAAATCATGTATACATCACTCACACTCAATCCCCATGTGTCACAATGCATATGAGAATCACCTTTATGGAAACCCTTATTCAATGTCACATTGGATGATGTCAAAATACATTGAATGACATGTGATGAGTGTAGTGACATCAAGTCTAAGAACCAAAATCACCACTATCACTATGAGAGATGATCTTGACTACCACTACATGGTTTCCTTGTATCACTCTTAATGTGGGTCTATCTAATGCACTGTTCTGTCATCAACTAACATAAACTCTAGTCTTATGTAATACTATTGTCTATTTTTCTTCCACAGTAATATTCGACTAGGAACATTACAAGAATGTATATACTCTTAGCATATATATGAACTCATTGTTTAGGTACTAAAGTTGAAGACATATGTCACCAAGTAACATCAATCTTTAGACATCTACCATGTTTGTGTCATCATATCATGATTGAGACAAACATAATACAGGAATCTAATGCTCCATTAAAGTTATCGTATGATTGACTCTCTAGGCATACATACCAACACAAACCCATGTTGCTAGTGCCATGTAAGTATATGAATATCCACTTGACTACTCCCAGTGGTCTTTCTCAGGGTTATAGAGTAACCTACTCACAACACCAACCACATGAGCAATATCACTATGAGTACATACCATTGTGTACATTTAACTCCATACTATTGAAGAATAAAGATTTGGCCCATCTCCTCCTCCCGATCTAGTAGACGACATGACTTATTACTTAGCCTAAAATGACATGATAGTGGATTACTCATGGCTTTGGACTTTATCATGTTGAACCACTCCAAAATTGATCTCCAATGACAACCACAACCTATTCTTTTTCCTATCATATATGACCTACATCCTCAACATCAATCATGTTGGTCCAAAATCCTTCAATGCAAAGGCTTTAAAAGGCTCTATCTTTAGTTTTCTAATAAAACTAATATCCTGTCCTAGTATCAACATGTCATCCACATAGAGTATTAGAATATTGAACTTGTCATTGGAAAATTGTAATGACCTCCTCCCCTAGTTATCCCCAATTAAGGAGGATCGAGAGGGAAAGGGCCATTATTCTAATACAAGATTGATATTTTAACAAATAACCAAAAATAATTAATGTATTTCACTAAATGGGAAAGAGTTTGAACAATATAAAAGGTAAACTCTATACTAAGGAGTTACATTGGAAAGGGAAAACTACTATTATTAACTAGAAATAAAAGTAATATATATGTATCCTCCATGATTACATTAAATCTTTTCTTTTGGTGCCTTCTTCTATGGATGTCCCTTTTTCATCATACTTGTAGAATAAGAGTAGGTTATCCTAAAATGTCATGAAACAAAACATGGTCAGTATAACATGTTATACTGGTTTGTGGGGGAATGAAATATTCACATGTAGGTGTAACAATATAGTCAGCCATAGAAACAAATATGAATAAAAAACTGAACATTTTTTTCCTTTGTTACATCTGAACTTAATCTCTATGGGACACTCCCTCTATAGAGTATTCATGTGGGGAACCCTCTCTCTAGGGTTTAATCCCTGTAGTGGACACATTATACATAGGCCTTGGCCCAATCGCCTCTCACCATAATGTCAATTCATACATTGGCCTTTGTCTGGAGTGATTATCTTTTCTGGTCTAGATCACTAGTAACCATATTGACAATTCATACATAGGCCCTCTTGGCCCATGGTGATCATCTCTTCTAGGCCTGATCATTCGTCACCATAGTGACATTTCTTACATTCGACATGTATCACTTACATCCATCAGAGTTAATTGAGCATGTTATACTTATATAATGTGATAATCATAGTCACTTTAAAGATTATAGGAATTAAATAAACAATCATTAGTTTATCTACAATCAGTGTGGAAAACCTCAGAAAATCCTCAAGAATCGGGTAAGTCAAGTAGTCATATGCGTAATCACATACCTTTCTCAGATAAAACTTGATGTCCAAGCAAAAAGGAAACAAGAGCAACCAATCTAGAAACTACCCAAGAATTAAAGCATAATACCCATGTACTATTATTTTATCCAAAATCTACCAGCTGACTTGGGTTCCAAGTTAGGGTTGCATTACGGTTTTGGCTTCCCAAACCCTAATGATCACTTTTCATTCCCTTTAAGTTTACAAACCCTAATCTTATCATCATATCTATTTTAACTCAAGGAAAACCTAATTAATCAATTTATGGGATTCTAATCTCAAAGTAGATCCAAGTTGTTCTTTTAATCCAAAAAGATTAGTGTTTGATTATTAAGATCAACTGAACAATTAAGATCATCAAAACCTAGAAATTAGGGTTTTTATACATTAAATACTTTAAAGATAGAAACTTTGGGTACTTTTAGAATTGGAGATTTATCTAGGTCTTGAATATATTTTTATTACATTTCTTGTATTTTTCTAAGCAAGATTCATATATTATATGTTGTCATTGCGTCATCCTACAATTTATTACAATTGTTTGCAAATTAAATTCATATGGACCAATCACAGGCCACCACCTAGGCAGCGCGCCCCGGTCTGGGCCAATGAAATATCTTGTTACCTCTTTTTAGGCAACAACTTGGTCATATGACTCATAGAATCCTTACACATTGTTACTTTTACTAAGCAACAACAACATTAAGGCTCATAATGCCAATCAACATTTATTATATAAATGTCGTAGCTCAAATCTAGCTATGTTCATTATCTCATCATACATGCATGGTTATTAGGCATGATAACAGTCATACAAGATATTCATCACATCATGTGATACAATAGTAACACCATTATTCCTTTTCCAAGAATTAGGGTTTACTATCAAACAGGGCTTATCATTCCCTTTACCCAAGTCAGGGTTAGGGTTCTCTTTTTCTCATTAATTAGGGTTTCATGATTATATAATATATCCAACCCTTTATTCATTAATCCATACCTCTGGGGAATTCAAAGATATCATATTCAATTATTCAAGAACAATAATTTCATCATATAGCATTAATGATCATCAATTCAAGGTATGAGTTCATTTCTCATCCTCATCATGGTATGATTATATCATACACATCATTTGGGCTTAACCCCATTCTCAAGGTACATTAATTAACACTCATCAAGGTGCAACAACTCATTACATTTCATTGTAATAGTTGCATAACACACTTCATATGTTTCTTACCCAAATATATTGGATTTGGAGTGTATCCAGGTATATAAACCTTGAACTGTTGAATGTGATAACTATCATATCTTGATGTATCACTTTCTCATCATTTCAGACTCTCTTGAGTTAACCAACTTATCTTGTATTAAGGTATTTCCCTCTTAATACATTCCATTACAAAACTCTCACCTTTAGCATATAATACATAGGCCACACATTATAATTGTCCATCTATCTTTAATGATATGGAATTGTCTAATGCTAAAGACATTGTTTACTATTAGGTTACATATAATCCACCACATGAAATGTTTCACCTTTATAAGGTCATTTCTTTTATCTCATGATTAGTATTTTCCTTGCATCCATTTTAAAATTAGAATTATGATCCATTGTCATATTACCCAGGATTATGGCTTTATGTATAATGACTTACATAGAGTCTCATATTCCTTAACCCTTATTAGGGCCTTTCATCACAACATAACATCAGAACATTATGTGATGTTAGTTCTTAATCAGGGATTCTCCTAGAATCACCCTCAACTAGGGTTTCACATGGATTCACCCTCAATTAGGGTTTCACATGGATTCACCCTCAAATAGGGTTTTTCATGTCATTACATGACATCACCTTAAGTTTGATCCTCATATCACATCACCACATCAATGTTCCATATACCTCATTCTAACTTAGGGTTTCTCATAACATAACCCTAGAATAGGATTTCATTCAATTATTCATAATTAGAGATTCACTATTCACCCAATTAGGGGTTTACATCTCATTTCCCAAAATTTTAGTTTCACCCATCACTACCCTAGATTAGGGTTATATCCTCACCCTGGATTAGGGTTACATTTAGAATTGCCCTCAATTAGGGTTAGAATTTAATAACCCAATAAATTAGGGTATATATTCATGATTAGGGTTTCATGATCTCTCTACTTAAGGATCATACCATTAATAACCACATGAATTATATTCATGTTATGAATTCATGCTAACATCATATCAACTTGATAAGGTCATATCATCCCTTCAATCAAGTACATATAACTATGAATGACATAGTGTACCAAGTTATTGATCCTAGAGGCAATTAGGGTTCATCCCTTAATTGGCACTAATCACTTAGGTACTATTAGGGTTTCAACCTTTGTACCTTCAATGATCATCATTACTAGTCATCATTGGATCAATGAATCATTCATCATCTCTATTCTCAAGAGATTCAATCACCTTGGACCTCCATTACATAAGGTATCCAATTGAATTGATCAATTGATTCCTCAATTACAACAAGTGTCTAAGTGGATTAACCAATTGAGTCCTCAATCAACTTTGACTACTTGAGCCCCAAACGGTCTTGGTCCTTCAAGGTTCAAATGGTTTGAAACCGTTTGGTAAAGCTGGCGCTTGAGACCATTTTCCAACGCAATTAGGTGAAGACGGTTTGCCCAAGTTTGACTTTTGAAACCGCTTGGGAACAAACGGTTTGGGATCGTTTGGTCCCAAACAGTGTTGATACCATTTGGTCCAAACCTCCTCAAAACTGCATGGACCAAAGATGGTCTCAACTACACCAATCGGTTTAGGGTTCTCAATATTGATTCCTTCAATCATTGAATTCATGGAACCAATCATCAATTGGACCTATCCTCATACTTCAATTGAGTTAAATAGGTCAACCTTCAACTGATTTGACCCTCAATTAGTCCTCAATTAGGGTTTGAATAAATTGAATTAGGGTTTGGAATCGATGATCCTTCAACACTAATCAATGTAAGATTAGTTACTTTGAAACCATTGAACCATCATCCAAATTGAACATGACCTGACCCCAAACGGTCTTGAGGTCGTTTGGATGACCGCCAAACGGTCTTGGGACCGTTTGCCTATCACATCATCAAAATCCAAGTCAACCAATTAGGGTTTGGATCATTGGATTGATCACCAAATCAGCAATTGATTACACTTTAACTTAGTATTATTGGATCATCAATTGCTTAACCATACTCACCCCTAGACCTCCAAACGGTCTTGGGTGACCTCCAAAAGGTATTGAGAGCATTTGGATGAGCTCCAAACGGTCTTGAGACCATTTGGCTCATCCAACCCTTGGATTCTAGTGAAAATCCATTAGGGTTTGAGCTATTGAGTTGATCATCAAATCAACACTTAATTGCAAAGTGATTTGGTACCTTTAGAGCTTCAATTGGTCAACCATGCTTAACCATAGACCTCCAAACGTTCTTGGGTGATACCCAAACGGTCTTGAGACCGTTTGTGTGATCCCCAAACGATTTTGAAACCGTTTGGGTCAATCAACCCAAAGCATCAACTCATTCAATTAGAAAATCAGCACTTAGCCGATTAGGGTTTATACCATATGTTTGGATCTTCAAATACTTAACCATACTCAACCCTAGACCTCCAAACGGTCTTGGTTGACCTACAAACAGTCTTGAGACCGTTTGGGTGATTCCCAAACGATTTTGAAACAGTTTGGGCTAATTAATCCAAAAAGTCAAATCAATCAAGTTGAAAATCAGCACTTAATCCAATTAGGGTTTGCCTAATTGATTAGCCTTCAACTCATGATTAAATTAATTCATCAAATTTTGTAGGTTATCAACCAACATAATTAGGAACAGGATTATCAAACGGTCAACCCTTGGTCAACTCCCCCAAACGGTTTTGAAACCGTTTGGTCTCATGCGGTTTGGCGAAACTGTTTGCTTCTAAACGGTTTGAAACCGTTTGCTCCCAAACAGTTTGGGGAACTGTTTGAGCAACCCAAACAAGATCGTTTGCTTTGGATATTTAGAGAGGTGTGTGCTTATTATCTTCAACCTCTGAACTCACGAAACCTTCTATGGTTTCCATGGTGATTGCATTCATTAACCAAATCGATTATTGTAAATGTAGAAAAGATCATTATTTGATATAGAATTGAATGCAATAACAAAATCAAGGGTTCAAGTTATAAAACCCGCCTCCAATTGAGCTCCAAAGATCCATGTCCACGGAAACAATGGTGTATGCAACTTCTTTCACCATTCCAAGGCTTGTCCTGAAGGTTTGAGTGAAAAGGAATGGTTAGAATTGAAGAGGAGATCGAAATAGGAAGAAATCCATAACCTATTTTCGATTTCCACCATGGAATCAAGGTGAAATGGATTAATAACATTACCAACAGGTTGGGGGTCGTCATCCTGATCCTCCCAAGCTACCTTGGTCGTTTCCCAAGCAAGGAGAAGAAGTGGGGTCGAAAAAGCCTTCCATTTGGCTTGTAAAGGGATCTTTTTATAAGAAATTCAAGGAGAGAGAAAGTGCCTTATAAAAATTCATTTAATCCCAAATGTGGCCACCTCTTCCCCCTTATCTTACTTAGGGACAAGGCTATCTTGTTTTCCTTTTATCCCTGTCAATTATCCATGATTTAAAGAAAAGCAAATCAAGCACCATAAATCATATTATATTTTTTTTTTTTTAAGTAAAGTCAGGAGGCAATCTTATTCATCTCGCCCTCCTCTTGCGAGCATCCAATTGTGAAACAAATTACAATCACTAATTATATCAGAAAAATTAAACAAGGTAGTACTACTACCCTTACATAAGTCCCTAGCTAAGAGATCATAGATCTCATCTGGTGGACGGGTATACACCACGTACCCAGCTCTTTGGTTTCTATGATATTTCGCGAGTCTGTCTGCGACCGCATTTGTCCCTCTCCTACTAAACTTTATCTGCCATCCTTGCCTTTGAAGGCGTTGGGCTTTCTTCAGTAACTTGGCATACTTGGGAAACTCCTTCCATCCAGTTTGTAAAGCATTCACCGCCCCCCTGGAGTCTGTTTCGAAGATCGCGAGCTCGACCCCGGCTCTATCCGCAATCTCCATAGCCATCACTACACCTGCGAGCTCAGCTTCCTCGACATCCAGCATATTGAGGTCAGTTGAAACAGCATTAATATCCATATGTGAGTGGATATTTCTTTTTCTTATAAAATTGTGTGTGAGTTATCCACTCCCTTGGATATTTTCGTGGTCCTTGCAAAGCTCAAGGACGTCACACACACATCCGAATCCAACCATTTTAATTTTGGTTGAAGGCCCTTTAATTAATACATTTATTTTTGCCCTAAATCTAATTAGGGTTTCAATTAGGATTAAATCTTGATTATTTTAATATCAAGATTCTCTCTCCTCCAACTTAATTCAAATGAGGCGCCCCTCTCATTTTCTTTGCTCTACATGATGCCAAGAAGCATTAAGGACCTTATTGAAGTGATAATTTGCATATTGAACCCTAGGTTTTGGGTAAATTGCACTTTACACCAAAACATGGTTTTAATGCACAAACATTGCTTTATCAGCTCTTTCTTGGTATTCAGGCTTCCATAAGCCATACCTAAGCATGATATTCACTCTCATGATGCTTCAACACATGAGGAACATATTATCATGCACAATTTGCACATAAACCCCTCAACTTGGGTATTTTGCACATTAGTTCAAAACAAGCAAAACATTGATTTCAACAATGTTCAAAAAGGACTATAATTGCAACATAGGTTCCTCTTGAGGCCTAATTACTTTTCACAAGATGATATTAAGCATTTAATCACCTTTCTTAATCAAAACACTTAGGGTTAGATTATAACCCAGGTCAGGGATGTTACAAATTATAAACCCCTAACAAGGATTTCGTCCTCGAAATCCAGATAAAGGAAGACAGATGTATTTTATTCATCATACTATCTAGCCTTCACATAACATCTCTTTATTATGGAGACACCATAAAACTTTGATAAGTACAAAGTGTTTCCATACAAGATTCTCATAGAATCAACACACAAGGCACATGCTCCACTGTTCCTCGTCATTGACTATAAAGTCAACTTTGTGTCAAACAACACTTTTCTTGTTCAGAGAAACATCATACATTCTTTATTAATACCATGTTTATGAAGAGAATAAACCCCTAACATATGATGTTCATATTGTTTTATATATTCAGACTAATTTCACAGTTGACCACTCCAGGTAGCCAACCTAACCCATGTGATAACTCCCAGATACCAGAATCTTTCACCTTGGTATCTATCACATGTTTTGGAAACACATCATATATATCTCTTCCTTTCATCTTGGAACATTAATTGTTTCATATGTCCTCATCTTGGGACCAAAGTCCAAGATAAATGATACTTTTCTAAGTATCCATCACATGAACACATTTATCTTATACACATCAAGTATCCTAAGACCCACTTGATTGCCATGTCCCTAAAAGGAAAGAAAACAAGGATTCATATTCCTCTTATTAATTCATGTATTTTCAACTATTCTTGAACCATTTACTCTTTATCTCATCCTAGGTTCCTTGCCTTTAGCATTGGAATTTGTAAGGATGATTGAATTTCATTATCCCTTTCTTTATTATTATCTAGCATGTTTATGATCATCTCATGATCTCATCACATTTCCCATTTCGTCATTATGGGAAAGATCTTTATTATGCAGGCAGCATTATTGAACATGGTTCATCTCCCTCATTCTTATTCTTTTCTTATGAGGAGTACATTTTATATTCCTCATACAACATGCTCATCTGAGATCATCTCAGACTTCTCTTTCTTATGCATGGGATATGACACATTTATTCATTCTAGATTTCTGATTTCATGATACTCATTAGATTGTCTCAGAATGACTACTTGATCAGAGCAATCAAAAAGACAACAATCTAAGAGTTTCCATACTCACTTTATCATCAATAGTTGTATACCTAGCCAGGGTATATAAATACTGAGATTAAGTGGTATGCACTTTGTATACTATCATATCCCTCCTTTTCAAATTATCACAAGCATAAGACTTATCATCCCTGAATTTCATTCAGGCATCTCTTTTGTACCTCATTATTTCTCAAGGAGGTAAGAACAACATAAAACATTTGTAATGTTTTACTATGGAAAACATAAGTCCTCATAGGACTAATCAAGGAAAGTTCAATCATTTCCTTTCTCATTTAATCCAGGAATTCATAAATTAACATATTTTGCATGAAATTATCTTGTCTAACTTGTCATAATTCATGAATTATTCACTGCCTCAGGCTAACTCTGCCTCAAAGGTTGATTCAAAAGGCTATGGTTGAGCACAGACAGATTTTAAGTCCAGAAATTCATCATTTCCTTTTGCTTCAACCTGCTGATGCTAATTACAAATCATGTTGATATCTATAACATCATCATTGGGACTGGTAATCTAGGTTACATTGCAAAAACTTGATCCACTATATACATTACTGTTTCCCTAAGTTCTCCAACAGTAATACTTAAAGAAGGATTTTCTTATTATAGTTGGATCAGCTAGGGGAATCTCAGGCAATTGTCTCTCTCTTGCCTATTCCCATGCACACTACTACAGAACCTACCTTTAGTGTCAGTTATTTAAGGCCTTTAGTGTCAGTTTCTAAGCGACACCTATGTGGGCGACACTAAAAGCTCAACCATTATGCGTCGGTTCCAAAACCGACGCCCAAACTCTTTGCATGCCACCGAAAATGCGCCATCAGGGGACTATAGGCGTCGATTATTAGATAAGAAACTGACACCATACACCTTCGCGCCACAGAAAGGGCGCCATCTTGGGCACTATCATCTTCGATTATTAGATAAGAAACCGACGCCATATACCTTCGCACCACAGGAAATAGACGCCGGCTATTTATATAAAACATACACTATAACTTTGTGTGTCGGTTTTATACAAATAACCGACGCCTATTGTGTTGTATTTTTTTGTCAGTCTGCAGACCTGCTATGGCTGGTCGCCGGATGAGAAACCTGTAGTTCAGTTATGAACTACAAATTTTATGACATCCATTGATATCAGCCAACAACATGCCACAAACCTGCAAAATTAACAACAAAAATATTCACACATGCATTTAGCAATGCAACCTACAGTTCCATTTTTTTTTCACACATTTAGAAACATTCATGTAGCTAGCAATCTATAGTTCCATTCATTTTCACATTCACACATGTAGAAACATTCATATAGCAACCAACACTTTCATTCATTTTCACTCAGACACATGTAGAAACATCCAGAAATGTAGAAACATTCACACATATATTATAATTCAGAAATTCATTTACAAAATATCATTCTTTAGTCATTATTCGCTACCAACATCCCAATTATATTCTAAAACCCCCACTATTTGTATGGTTGTTGCCCATTCTTCTCTTACTTCATTTAATTCTCCCGTCGTATAGGGAGCATGTACATCTAGTAAGTCTGTTCCTGTAGTGGGGTCAGCTTTAAACGCCTGTAAAGAGAATGATGTATATATATAATTAATGAGCTATAAATAAAATTGATATATTTCATATTATCTAATGAGACTATATAATACCTGGGCAATACAATTGATGTCCAGTGGGGCATATTTGATAATCATGTGCATATATGGCATCACATAGTATCCACATGCCCATCCGTTGTCTTATGTAGCACACTATAAATTGAAACATACAAAATATTAAAAAATACAACTAATTAAGCATTGTTCACATAAATAATATATACATATATTGCAGTCAGGAACTTACTTTCACGTTCCTCCAAATTATTGGTTGGTTCTTTTTTGTGGGGATCTTTCCTCCAGCCTTTTTGAACTCATCAAAACCCCTACATGTTAATGTAACACAGAACATTGCAATTAAATAGTAATGTAATAACATATGTTAACGGATATGAAAATGAAATATTTCTCACCGGAATAATGCCATTTTCATTGTGTCCAAATCTTGTATTCAATTTACTCCCCTTAGGATCTAGATAATAGACAGTGAACGTCTCGGGGACAATAACCAGTAACTCCCAATGCCTACCACTAGAGGTAAAAAAGTTAAAAATTAATAACTCAAAATCCACAATAAAGATGTAATTTTCTTAAGTCCAAATTATAATAAGCAAAGTAAACTTACTCTACATTGAATGGAGCCATTATCACCGTCTTCTTATTTTGAGCACAATTTGTAAAAGCCTCACAGTAGTATTGTTGAACTGACGTAGGGTCTTTAGCTACTAGACTAATCAATGATGGAATCAAAAATCCTACATGTTCGAATGCATAATCTGCACATATCTTGTCTAAGTAGCTGCAAAATATGTATTAATTACACATACATTAATAAATAAGAAACCAGATCACCAGATCATACACAAGGTATATGGATGTATAAAGAAGATCTCACCTTATCCATAGCTCTATCACAGATGTATTTAGCCAATCATATCCAAACAACTCCAAAATATCTTGTATAAATAGTTTGCTTTCGTATGACTTACCTGCAGCATCTGAATCTATAGAAACAGTTATAGGGCAATTTATATCATGTTCGCCTAACCATATTGCCATACCCCTACAGTTAGGACCTAACGGGACAGGTAGGTCCTGTGGAACCCAACTGGGTAATGTAGGAGGTGGAAGTGGAGGCCTAGATGTTGTGGGTGTCTTCTTTTTTACCTGTATATATATATATAATTTCAGATCAACTGACATCATATACACACACTAACAATTTAACGTAATGTAAATTTATCATACAATTTCAGTAAAGAGGTCATCCGCTTTTCGCCACAATATCACTCTGCCTTCTGCCTAACGGTGCATTACATCGATACAATGCCTGACTGTCAAAGAACTCTAATAAGGAAGATCCCAAAATATTGACTTCTTCTTGAATGAAGAATTGTCACTCCGTGTGGCCATAGTACATTGTGATCTCTTACCAAATTCATTTACAAAGTCTTTTACTCTTTCATAAACAACCTCCCCTGGTATAGGTTTAGGTGCACTTCGTTCCTCATTCAATCCATTGAATGCTTTGCGCTTCCTACGATACAGATGGAATTTTGGAAGAAACCTTCGATGACCGAGATATACAGTCTTACCGCCATGTTTTAGTCTTGTTGAATCAGTGTTCTCTTCACATATAGGACACGCTTTAGCTCCTTTGACACTATATCCAGACAAATTCCCATATGCTAGAAAGTCATTGATAGTGCAAAACAACATAGCATGCAAACGAAATGTCTCTCTTCGTTAAGCATCATAGGTCATCACACCTTCACCCCAGAGTTTTCTTTAAGTCATCAATCAAAGGTTCAAGATAAACATCGATGTCATTTCCAGGTTGTTTAGGGCCCAATATCAACAACGACATCATTACGTACTTATTTTTCATACACAGCTAGGGAGGAAGATTGTATATAACAAGCATGACTGGCCAAGTGTTATGTTGGTTGCTCAATGTCTCGTACTGATTCATCCCGTCTGTACAAAGCCAAGTCTTAGATTCCTGACTTCTTCACCAAATTCAGGGTACAATAGATCAATCTTCTTCCACTGTGGGGAATCAGACGCATGTCGTAAGATCCCATCATTTTTTTCTTAACATCTGCATGCCACCTCAAATTCTTCGCATCTATCGGATTGGAAAATAAGCGTTGAAACCGTGATATTATAGGTAGATACCACATCACCTTGGCAGGAGAACCAGTTTTGGACTCCCCCGAAGTCGTCAATTTATACCGTGACACACCACATTTTGGACAATCTTTCAAATCCGCATAGTCCTTTTGAAATAATACACCATCATTCGGGCATGCGTGTATCTTCTTGGCATCCATTCCCATTGGGAACAACAATTTATTTACCTGGTATGTTGAGATTGGCAGCTCATTTCTTTCAGGAAGCATTTCTTTCAACAAAGACAACAATGACGTGAAGCTTTTGTCGCTCCATCTATTGTTAGCTTTCAGCTTATACAATCTCAACACAGCGTTAAGCTTCATAAACTTAGTACAACCGGTGTATAACTGTATCTCAGCATCATGCACAATGTTTCTAAAAATGGGAGGTGGATCGGTGTGCTCTACCCCACAACTATCCATCATCGCGTCAACGATGTCTACTGGAACTGGTTCATTCACATCTACGTCATCGTAGGCAATTTCTTCTTGCACACAAGCACTGCTATCGACATCCACTGGTTTTGGGTTTGAAATCTCTCCATGCCAGTGACATTCTATATAGCCTTATATAATCCCGTTGCACATGACATGACTTTTGATTTCGTCACCAGTCTTGACTTTCAAGTTGTTATCGCAATGCCTACATGGACAGTAGAACCTATCTCCAGGTTGTTTCCTATGTTCCTCGTCAAATCTAATAAACTGGTCAAGACCAAAAATAAACTATGGGGTGCATCGATTGCCAATGGACATCCATAATCTATCCATTCTATGATCAAAGAGAAAACAAGTATATATTACAACAAGATTAGGGTCTAGGGTTAACAAATATATGTGATGTCATTATTATATATAATAAATGTTTACCACCTATCTATTCTTGAACACCTAATCTCACTAGTAAGTGTATAATGTGTATTGGGTTTTCAAGAAAATTTTGACAGCATTTCCCCGCTGTTCTCCAAGTACATATGTACCTAGAGAACAAACGGGGAAATGCTGCCGAAATTTTCTTAAAAACCCAATACACATTATACACTTACATCCTAAGCGAGATTAGGTGTTCAAGAACAGTCACAAACCGGGGACTATCCAAGATTTGCTCTTAATGAGTAAATCTTGGACGGGTTTCTAGGCCAACAAATAATGTGTTGTCATTCTTATACCTAAAATCCTAGTTCTTCAAGTTAGGGTGATTATTGATGTCTTTAAAAGCATGATTGGCAATTTAGGGAAAAGTTCATCATTTACATTCCAAGCATGTCACATGTGTGCATTACAGTTCATCATTAAGCAAGAAGGGTGATTAGGATTCTCAATATACTCAACAATGAAACAAGTTACCAATTTCATAGTTAAACTATTTATCTACCATATTGATCACCCTATCACATTAAAATATAAGATGGATAATCAGATATCACTGTCAACAAATTGGCTTCCTAACTTAATTCAACATCAACGGATATTAAAAGAAGAATAAGGAGAAGTAATGTGGGTTGTCAAGCACACACAACAATGTTGTGTTATATCTATATTTATAGAATGTAAGATTCCACAGTTTATAGAATGTAAGAATGTATTTATAGATCCTCAAGACCAAGTCTGTTGCTCGCTAGAACATGTATACAATCATAATCACGTAACAGAATATAGTTATTGACTGTTTCAACACTTATCAAGTTACCAATAAGTAAATAACTTAAAAAAAACACCCAGCAGGGCACCTGACGATTTTGCTCCAGGGCACCTGCAGGGCTTGACCTAGCCTAGGCGGAGGAAGGAAGGAGGAAGAAGCTGGCGTACCTTGAGGGCAGAGGAAGAAGGCCCAGTCGGAGTAGAGGAGAGCAGCTGGTGGTGAAGCTGGCAGCGCCGACAGCGAGGAGAGGAGAACTTCGGCTCAATGGAGCGGCGGCGAGGGCGGCAAGGAGAGGAGACCAGCCAACCGGCAGCGACGACGACGGTGGCGAGCGGCACGTGAGGAGACGAATGGCGGCGTGGGGGAGCCAACCTACAACGACGGCGGCGACGGTGGGGAGCAATCGGGGGAGCAATCGCCAGACCTAGCGCACGTCGCAATGAAATAGAGACAATGGGGAAAAGTTCTGTTCGCGGGGCTATTAACTGTACCATAGGCGTCGGTTATTCAAAAAAACCTACAACTAATTCTAACAGTGTCAGTTTTGAACAAAAACTGACACCAATACTTGATTATAGTCGTCGGTTTTTAACTATAAAACAACCGACGTCTATATTCTTAGGCCGATTAAAAAATCATTCTCGATTTATGACCATAGTCGTCGGTTTCTACATAAAAATGACGCTTAAAGCGTGTGAAAAATTCCCCACGGACAGCGCAGGAAAACTCATAAGCATCGGTAGTTGTAGTAAAACCGACGACCAAAATGTGTCTAATTTCTGTCTCACGAATAACCTTTAGTCATCGATTTTTTATTTATCAACCGACGCCATATGTCAAATTTCGGAGGTAATTTTTTTCGTTGGAAATTTTGGATTTGGCGGTTAATTTTAGGTGTCAGTTTTTTAATAAGTAACCGACACTTAATAAAAGTGGTACCTGTGTCTGGTCGCCCTTCATAGATTGGATGTCGGTTTATGTTAGCAACCGACACTGTAGGGTTTAGGTGTCGATTTATTTATACAACCGACACCTTTAAAAGTGACTTTATAAGCCATTTCTATAGTAGTGGCACCTCTTCTTGGTGCAACATTGCTGCTATCAGTAGCAATCTCCTCATGTGACCCAGTCATCTTTAAGTTCTTCTTCTCTTATACGAGCAGAAGACACTATGAGATACACTGGATGACACCAGAACACACTCTACTACCTTAGTCCTATGTCTCTATAGACTCAACAAACCTAGAGCTTTAATACCACTAATTGTGGCGACCGTCTCGCGAAAACAAGATTAACTTAAGCGGAAGCAAATTATTTGCAGCGGATTACTGAAAATCATTGAAAATTAAAACTTTTTGCAAAGAGACCCTCACATAGGAAATCTTTCCAACAAGAACCATTACATAACATTTACATTCTGGTTCAAACGTACATAACCTATACCATCTCTTTTCAAAGATTACATCATCAACTGTCTTATAAACATTATATATAGACAGTATATGAATCTCGAGGCATCAAGCCAAAACCTCAGATTGATTCATAAAACACTAACTAAAAACTCTGAGGACCTGAGAGTACAGAGACGACACATAGGACTTTCTAACTACATAACTTGACAGGCAGTATCTCCACCTGAGATATTACTGTTGTCCTTGCTGTCACTGCTGCTGTCTAATCCCTGTAATGAGATTCTGCTTCTTTGTCCGTGTCCACCTAAAAAGATGGATCCCACGGGGGTGAGACAATTGTAAATTGCCCCAGCGGGAGATATAACTCTCCGCCAAAACATTGTTATAGTAGCTTATTAAAATAAACTAAGCAGAAGCATTTATATATATTTAATCAACAACAGGTAAATCACTTGTATGAACAAAGTGAAGTAATCTCCTTTTTCAAGGATAATGCTGCATCTACTTGTGGTAGACTCACAGTTCATCCATCTACTTGTAATGAATACAACAGATATGAGCAACATCAATGAACTACAAATATATAACAGAATGTAACATCAACCAATGAATTTATGTATTCAATCCTTAAGCAAACATGTTATACGGATGATTTCATTTTACAAACACACTTATGCCCTGAGAAGATGAGATATACTACTCATGCTCCAACCGACCACTGTGAAGTCGAAATCCGTACCATACAAGGTCAATGGAAGAGCCGGATTCCCATGACCTCCCACATCTCGGTCAATGTGAGATCACATGCAGGACATCATGTGTCTCTGCTAAATATAGATTTCCATAGTATACTGGCAACTTCGCTATCAGAGTTACAGTGGCGTGTTGCACTCTCTTCGCTATCGTGAGATTTCATGTTTATCTCCATCGAACTGGCATTAACATTATTGGGAGATGTGTACGACATCTAACCCAATCATCGGGAGATTCATGATACATCCATCCTGATACATATGATGAAGGATTGGGAGATTTAATGTTTATCTCACATCAATTCCTCCATTAGGGCGTATGGATATCCGCGCCCATAACCCTCACATACTCAAAAGTATGCCCTCCGGGTTTTGCCGCGGAGCACCCGTTTCTCCATCACCAATTTGCTGACAATGATGGATCTATGGTCAGGGCTCTACATGATATGATTTCACTTGATTAATTAAGTACATTAGCATATTCTTTTAGCATCAGTCAAGTTCTCAAACATAACTTATTACAACAATTGTATAAAGAGACATGTACTACTTTCATCAGATATTTATCAGTCTTTCAAAGACCTTGGGAACTCAGTCCCTCATTTCAAAACTGGGAATTCTCATCCCTTCACATTCTCATCACCATAATCATATAGTTCTGGGTATTCAAAGCCTTAACTCATCATTGAGCATTATTACACCTTGTTCAGGTAATTATCACCTTCAGGTCATCTGACCAAGGCATTCATGATACTTGTTACACAAGCATCACACCTGGCTCACAAGGCCATGAAATATCTTGTTACCTCTTTCTAGGCAACAACTTGCTCATATGACTCATAGAATACTTACACATTGTTACTTTTACTAAGCAACAACAACATTAAGGCTCATAATGCCAATCAACATTTATTATATAAATGTCGTAGCTCAAATCTAGCTATGTTCATTATCTCATCATACCTGCATGGTTATTAGGCATGATAACAGTTATACAAGATATTCATCACATCATGTGATACAATAGTAACACCATTATTCCTTTTCTTGGAATTAGGTTTTACTATCAAACAGGGCTTATCATTCCCTTTACCCAAGTTAGGGTTAGGGTTCCCCTTTTCTCATTAATTAGGGTTTCATGATTATATAATCTATCCAACCCTTAATTCATTAATCTATACCTCTGGGGCATTCAAAGACATCATATTTAATTATTCAAGAACATTAATTTCATCATATAGCATGCATTAATGATCATCAATTCAGGGTATGAGTTCATTTCTCATCCTCATCATGGTATGATTATATCATACACATCATTTGGGCTTAACCCCATTCTCAAGGTACATTAACTAACACTCATCGAGGTGCAAAAACTCATTACATTTCATTGTAATAGTTGCATAACACACTTCATATGTGTCTTACCCAAATATATTGGATTTGGAGTGTATCCAGGTATATAAACCCTGAAGTGTTGAATGTGATAACTATCATATCTTGATGTATCACTTTCTCATCATTTCACACTCTCTTGAGTTAACCAACTTATCTTGTATTAAGGTATTTTCCTCTTAATACATTCCATTACTAAACTCTCACCTTTAGCATATAATACATAGGCCACACATTAGAATTGTCCATCTATCTTTAATGATATCGACTTGTCTAATGTTAAAGACATAGTTTACTATTAGGTTACATATGATAAACCACATGAAATGTTTTACCTTTATAAGGTCATTTCTTTTATCTCATCATTAGGATTTTCCTTGCATCCTTATTTAAAATTTGAATTATGATCCATTGTCATATTGCCCAAGATTAGGGCTTTATGTATAATGACTTACATAGAGTCTCATATTCCTTCACCCTTCTTAGGGCCTCTCATCACAACATAACATCAGAACATTATGTGATGTTAGTTCTTAATCAGGGTTTCTCATAGAATCACCCTCAACTAGGGTTTCACATGGATTCACCCTCAATTAGGTTTTCACATGGATTCACCCTCAAATAGGGTTTTACACGTCATTACATGATATCACCTTAAGTTTGATGCTCATATCACATCACCACATCAATGTTCCATATACCTCATTCTAACTTAGGGTTTCTCATAACATAACCCTAGAATAGGATTTCATTCAATTATTCATAATTAGATATTCACTATTCATCCCAATTAGGGTTTTACATCTCATTTACCTAAATTGTAGTTTCACCCATCACTACCCTAGATTAGGGTTATATCATCACCCTGGATTAGGGTTACATTTATAATTGCCCTCAATTAGGGTTAGAATTCAATAACCCTGTAAATTAGGATATATATTCATGATTAGGGTTTCATGATCTCTCTACTTAAGGATCATACCTTTAATCACCACATGAATTATATTCATGTTATGAATTCATGCTAACATCATCTCAACTTGATATCATCCCTTCAATCAAGTACATACAACTATGAATGACATAGTGTACCAAGTCATTGATCCTATAGGCAATTAGGGTTCATCCCTTAATTGTCACTAATCACTTAGGTACTATTAGGGTTTCAACCTTTGTACCTTCAATGATCATCATTACTAATCATCATTGGATCAATGAATCATTCATCATCTCTATTCTCAAGAGATTCAATCACCTTGGACCTCCATTACATAAGGTATCCAATTGAATTGATCAATTGAGTCCTCAATTACAACAAGTGTCTAAGTGGATTAACCAATTGAGTCCTCAATCAACTTTGACTACTTGAGCCCCAAATGGTTTTGGTCCTTCAAGGTTCAAACAGTTTGAAACCGTTTGGTAAAGGTGGTGCTTGAGACCGTTTGACCAAGAAAGTAGGTGAAGACGGTTTGCCCAAGTTTGACTTTTGAAACCGCATGGGCACAAATGGTTTGGGATCGTTTGGACCAAACCTCCTCCAAACTGCATGGACCAAAGATGGTCTCAACTACACCAATCGGTTTAGGGTTCTCAATATTGATTCCTTCAATCATTGAATTCATGGAACCAATCATCAATTGGATCTATCCTCATACTTCAATTGAGTTAAATAGGTCAACCTTCAACTGATTTGACCCTCAATTGACCCTAAATTAGTCCTCAATTAGGGTTTGAATCAATTGAATTAGGGTTTGGAATCGATGATCCTTCAACACTAATCAATGTAAGATTAGTTACTTTGAAACCATTGAACCATCATCCAAATTGAACATGAGCTGACCCCAAACGGTCTTGAGGTCATTTGGATGACCACAAAACGGTCTTGGGGCTGTTTCCCATCACATCATCAAAATCCAAGTCAACCAATTAGGGTTTGGATCATTGGATTGATCACCAAATCATCAATTGATTACACTTTAACTTAGTATTATTGGATCATCAATTTCTTAACCATACTCACCCCTAGACCTCCAAACGGTCTTGGGTGACCTTCAAACGGTCTTGAGACCGTTTGGATGAGCTCCAAATGCTCTTCAGACCGTTTGGCTCATCCAACTCTTGGATTCTAGTGAAAAATCATTAGGGTTTGAGCTATTGAGTTGATCATCAAATCAACACTTAATTGCAAAGTGATTTGGTACCTTTAGACCTTCAATTGGTCAACCATGCTTAACGCTAGACCTCCAAACGATCTTGGGTGATCCCCAAACGGTCTTGAGACCGTTTGGGTGATCCCCAAACGGTTTTGAAACCGTTTGGGTCAATCAACCAAAGCATCAACTCATTCAATTGCAAAATCAACACTTAGCCGATTAGGGTTTATACCATATGTTTGGATCTTCAAATACTTAACAATACTCAACCCTAGACCTCCAAACGGTCTTGGTTGACCTACAAGCGGTCTTTCTACCGTTTGGGTGATTCCCAAATGGTTTTGAAACCGTTTAGGATAATTAACCCAAAAAGTCAAATCAATCAAGTTTAAAATCAGCACTTAATCCAATTAGGGTTTGCCTAATTGATTAGCCTTCAACACATGATTCCTTTGGTAATAAATCATAAAATTTTGTGGGTTATCAACCAACATAATTAGGAACAGGATTCTCAAACGTTAAACCCTTGGTAAACTCCCCCAAATGGTTTTGAAACCATTGAAAACGGTTTGGTCTCATGCGGTTTGGTGAAACTGTTTGCTTCTAAACGGTTTGAAACCGTTTGCTCCCAAACGGTTTGCGAAACCATTTGAGCAACCCAAACAAGATCGTTCGCTTTGAATATTTAGAGAGGTGTGTTCTTATCATATTCAACCTCTGAACTCACGAAACCTGCTATGGTTTCCATGGTGATTGCATTCATCCACCAAATCGATTATTGTAAATGTAGAAAAGATCATTATTTGATATTGAATTGAATGCAATAACAAAATCAAGGGTTCAAGTTATAAAAACAACCTCCAATTGAGCTACAAAGATCCATGTCCATGGAAACAATGGTGGATGCCACTCCTTTCACCATTCCAAGGCTCTTCCTCAAGGTTTGAGTGAAAAGGAATGGTTAGAATTGAAGAGGAGATCGAAATAGGAAGAAATCCATAACTTATTTTCGATTTCCACCATGGAATCAAGGTGAAATGGATAAAGAACCTTACCAACAGGTTGGGGGTCGTCCTCCTGATCCTCCCAAGCACCCTTGGTCGTTTCACAAGCAAGGAGAAGAAGTGAGGTCGAAAAAGCCTTCCATTTGGCTTGTAAAGGGTCTTTTTATAAGAAATTCAAGGAGAGAGAAAGTGCCATATAAAAATTCATTTAATCCCAAATGTGGCCGCCTCTTCCCCCTTATATTACTTAGGGAAGAGGCTATCTTGTTTGCCTTTTATCCCTCTCAATTATCCATGATTTAAAAAATGCAAATCAAGCACCTTAAATCATATTATATTAATATCCATATGTGAGTGGATATTTCTTTTTCTTATTAAATTGTGTGTGAGTTATCCACTCCCTTGGATATTTTCGTGGTCCTTGCAAAGCTCAAGGACGTCACACACACATCTTAATCAAACCATTTTAATTTTGGTTGAAGGCCCTTTAATTAATACATTTATGTTTGCCCTAAATCATATTAGGGTTTCAATTAGGATTAAATCTTGATTATTTTAATATCAAGATTCTCTCTCCTCCAACTTAATTCAAATGAGGCGTACCTCTCATTTTCTTTGCTCTACATGATGCCAAGAATCATTAAGTACCTTATTGAAGTGGTAATTTGCATATTGAATCCTAGGTTTTGGGTAAATTGCACTTTATACCAAAACTAGGTTTTAATGCACAAACATTGCTTTATCAGCTCTTTCTTGGTATGCAGGCTTCCATTAGCTATACCTCAGAATCATCTTCACTCTCATGATTCTTCAACACATGAGTAACATATTATCATGCACAATTTGCACTTAAACCCCTCAACTTGGGTATTTTTCACATTAGTTCAAAACAAACAAAACATTGATTTCAACAATGTTCAAAAAGGACTATAATTGCAACATAGGTTCCTCTTGAGGCCTAATTACTTTTCATAAGATGATATTGATAATTTAATCACCTTTCTTAATCAAAACACCTAGGGTTAGAGTATAACCCAGGTCAAGGATGTTACACGTGGCCTGTCTTAGTAGGTGAAGAAAAAAGAGAAGGGAAAGGGCAATATTACCCTTACCTATGTGAAGAGATGTCGAGGGAAAACTAGTCTTTCCCCTTATAATCTTCTTCCTATAGCCTATTTGTGATCAACTCCAATAAGTCAATAGAGGAGTTGAGTATGAGGATCCTGCATTTAGAGCAATAGAAAAAGGTACTCTCTCCTTTGTATTGACCCAGTGAAGTCGATGAAACCTTAAATTGCCCTAGGGATGGTTTGGGCGAGGATAATAGAGAGAAGGTCCTCTGGCTACACAAGGAGGTATCATGATGATGGATGGTATGTCTATCAGCAAAATCAAGGGTATAAGATGAAGTCATAGGTCTCACAAAACCTCACGATCATGATGTCATTCTTGCATTGGATGCATAGGCCCTTTATATAGCCATGTGATTGAGGGTTGGTTCCTATTGTGTTGGCAGACTTGGGCAAAACATCTATGGTCATCTAAATTAGGGAATCCTTGGGGTAAATAGGTTCGTAATGACATCAGGAACTCACATGACTCATTTCCCAATTTGTTTGAGCACTGAATTGCGAGAGATTTGATAAGGCATGTTACATAGCTGAGATCATGTTTCCATTTCTTATCCTAGGTAGGTAATATCCACATGTCGTTGGATCTGAGATCTATGGCTCAGATCACATGAACCAACTCAGGGGGGGAGATTACTACCATTTCCAAAAAAAGATCAAATCGCGGCATTTATGATATATCCTTGAGAATTAAATCACTTTAGGATTTATAGAAAAATACATATCTCCTTTTTTGTTAATCCTTTTAATCTCAATTTTAAGGGAACGTGTTTAATAATTTTATCTATTTGTGGGCAAGGTTTGAGACCAAAACTGAAAAATAAAAGATACTTTGTTTAATATCGAAATCTTCTCCTTATAAGGCATATTTAGGCATTAATTCTATTCTTTTCTCTTTCTACTATTCTCATATTCTTTATTTGATTAATTTTCTTATTTAAATACCATGTGAAATTGAAATCCAACCATTGGTGGTCATCCATACCACTTTCTAGAGAATTTTACATAATTCTCACAAGTATATTATTTATTATCTATTATCTTTTTCCTTTTTCTTAATATTGGATTTTCTTCTCTTCTTTTTCCTTTATATACATTATTGGACTATAAAAATATTAGAAATTATGAAATATAGCAAAGGGGATTTTGTAAAAGAAAACCATACTTTTAGAAAAAGGCACACAAAATTTCAAATAGGTCCTTTCTATTGAAATAATTGCATTTCTTCTAAGTAAATTACAAGTGAAAACTAGGTTATAACAGAAACCTCCTAATGTAGACACATGGATCTGCACTTCTCTTCTAGTGCTAGTGACTCTACATGAATTAATTAAATTTCTTGTACCACAACATGAGAGATTATTACAAACCATACAAACTCTTATTCAATCTACAAACTAAGTACTCTTTCCCCTTGACCTGAAATCCTTCTGGATGCTCCATGTAGATTTCCTCTGCTAGATTATTGTGAAGAAACACCATCTTTACATACATTTACTAAAGCTCTAGGTTTAGGCTAGAAGCCAAGCCTAGAACCAATTTGATAGAAGTCATCTTCACAACAAGATAAAATATCTCATCAAAATGTACCCCTGGTCATTGATCAAAGCCATTGCCAACTAGTCTAGCTTTGTGTTTAATATCCTTGTTGTTTTCATCTCTCTTAATCATGTAGACCCACTTGTTATTATCTTTGCATCCATTGGGAAGCACCACAAGCTCATTTCTATTATTCTTCTGCAAGGAAGACATCTCCTCCTACATCTCTTGATGCCACTATGCCCTATCTCTATGAATTTGTGTCACCTGATAAGTCTCTGGATCACGTGATATGTAAGGAGAATATAATAAGATGCCTAATATCTATATGAAGGATGAAAAACTCTACCAGACATCCTCAGCTGCTTCTCTAAGGATTCTACCTAGTGATGATCTTGCCCCCTACCCAGGTGTCTCTGACTATAAATCTAAATCGTTCAACTATGCATTTAGATTAAGAACACTTGATGTGCTATCACTCCGCTACTTAGGATGATCATGTTACTCTTCTTTGTCATCTAAAGAATGCAATGGTGAAGAAGTTGAAGCATCCTCATACTCAACATTAGAAGAAGTATCATATGATCCTATAAGCTCTACATCATCACTTTTATGTTCTATAACTGTCTAACTCTCACAGAATGTCAAATGTCTGTGTCTTCTCATGGTCTTCTTCACAAGATCCCATAACATGTATCCAAATTCTTGATATCCATAGCCAAGAATAATACATAGAACCGCTTTACCATCTATATTTTTCTACTTTTCATTTGGAACATGTGCATATACCTTTCACCCAAATACTTGCAGATGAGCATAGGATGCGTCCTTTCCTCCATACCTTCTATGGAATCTCAAACCCTAAAGAAACTGATGCAGATCAATTAATCAGATAACATAGTACTCACTGCCTCATCCCAGAGTGTCTTCCGAAATTTTGTAGTCTTCAACATGCATATGACTTTCTCTACTATGATATAATTCATCCTATCAGTTGTGCCATTGTGTTGTGGTGTGTTGGGATTTGTCCCCTCATTCCATATGCCATGCTACATTTAGTAGTCCACGAACTCTGGGGAGGTATACTTTCCTCCATTGTCCATATGGGGACACTTCAACTTTCTCTCTGTCTCTCACAATTTCTAAAAACACTAAAAGGCTTGATCCTTGGTCATCAACAAGTATACCCACACCTTCCTAGATGGATCATCAATGAACATGGCAGAATACCTATTGCCACCAAATGAAGCCTCCTCTAACTGACTACAAGCATACAAATGAAACAATTGTAAAAGTTGTGACTTCACCTTTGATCTTGTGTTGAAAGAAACTTGTCAATGCTTTCCTATCTAACATGAATCACATGAATTGATAATGGTGTCCTTGAAACAAGAAATCAATCCTTGCTTTAATAGCAGGTGCAAGCCTTTCTCACTCATGTGTCCTAGTCATATATGCCATAGATTTGCTTGGTGATACTCAGCTACATGTATAGAACAACCTTTGAGAACTTTAAGTTGACTCTTGCACAATGTGTGACACAATTTACCTCATACAATAACTAAGACTCCTTTGTGATTTTACATTTTCCACCACCAAAGTTCATACAACATCCTTCTCTATCAAGTAAAGAACCAGATATCAAACTCAACTACAAATATGAGACATGATAAACATCCTTGAGTGTGAGCATGCATCCAACACTTGTCTGAACACAAAGGTCTCCAATCCCAATAATGCTAGAGAAGTTGGAGTTTCCCATATTCATTTTTTGTTGAACCTAGCATGTGTCACTCTTTGTATTGATTTTCTCAAGATATATACAAGGTGAAGAAAAAGAAAATAGACAGAGAAAAAAATTGTACATGGGATAGACGAAAACATGTCTATCTATACAGAGGTAGAATTAGAGTCACATAGAATTTGATTCCAAATAGTATTAAAATTCCTCATATTACCAAGGAAGATGCTAGAGTTTCTATCTATCCATACATTATAAAGCACGGTGTAGTATACTAGCTTTTCTTTACTGGAAGGCTTCAGTAGCACCTCCTTACTCATAGGCAAAGAACTAGACACATCCTTGAAATTCTCCTAGAGTGAGATAGGAAAACTATTAATAAATAAAATGTGATGACTTCTCTCCCCCTGCAAAAGGAGCATATTGAAGAAGGACCATAGACGATCCTCTTTATAACTTCAAGAGTAGTCAGTGTTAAGAAAAAGCTTCCATAAGAAGATTGTTATTTTTGGAAATCATGTAAAACTAGATCCAACTCCCCCATCCGGTGTTAGGATACTAGACTCTACTAGAATCTCGCAAGCCACAAGTATCAATGCATTTCTTACCTTCAAATGTTTGTTTCCTCAACATCTCCATCTGGCTTAGGGATAGACTTTAGTCAGTTAGTAACAACTTCAACTCCCCTTATCCTCAAAGGACCAATATCCTTCCTTAATGCATGTGCTTAGTTATTCCATCCCCCAATCTAAATACAAGCTGGTTGTCAACATTCTCAAGAAGAGTACTTCTACTTGGATACCAAGGCTAAATCCAAAATAGAAGAGAGTTACCATCACCAACAATAAACTCAATATCTTTTAATAAACAACTTCTTTTCTTGATAAGTCTATTCCACATCTAAGAGCAGTTGCTCTTAGGCTCAACAAACCCAAGACAAGCACTATCAATGTGTCATTCATGCATTAACCCAAAAAGAATATTTAGAACTTGCTATGTCCCAAAGGGTTTTTAGTAGACCAAACTCAGTCCATTCTTCAATCTTGCATATCACCAAGGCACCATCATCCTTGGGCTTGTATATTTTTTCCCACAAGACAATGTGTCACTTTCTCTTTTCTTCTTTATCTTTCTAAACAAAATCTCTAATAATCTTCTTAAACTCATTAATCACAGATTTAGGGATAGGGAATGATACAATCTAGAATATATGATAAGAGGAATGATTAACATTGAAACTGACCGTAGCTTCCTTGAACAAGAGACATCCCTACCAAGAATCCATCTCGATCATAACCCTCTCAGACAAATCATAACACATATCCTTTGTTAGCCTCCCAGTAAATAGAGGAAGTCCCAAGTATCTCATAGAGAACTTAGTAATAGAAATGTTGGAGCATAGCTTTGAAGCATCCACTCCTTTGTTGAAGAAGTTATTATTTTTAGTTTTATTAAGCTTCAGACCCGACATGTTATCAAATGACTTGAGAATCTTGTTGATACAATTCAAATTACCATTATTAGTCTTGCATAAAATCAACATATCCTCAACAAAAACAATATGAGAAATAAAAAAGGACCCTCCATTCTCTGCATAAATAGGTTGAAGAAGGCCTTCTCTCACATGTATGTCCACAATAGTAGTGATCTACATTGCTATCACAAATAGATAAGGGGGCATGGGTTCCTATTGTCTCACTCCACAAGAAGCCCCAAAACTCTTAAATGGAGTTTTATTAAGAAGGATCTAGAAAAATTTTGTGGAGAATCATGTGTCGATCTAATTCAACCAACAAGAAGGGAAACATATGCATTGTAGAAGGAACAAAATAAAATCCCTACAAACATAGTCAAAAGCTTGAGAGAGGACCGCTTTCATTAAAAGTTTATGCAATTCAACATTATTGTTGAAGTTGCTAAGAATTTCATTTTCTAAAAGGACCACATCTTTGATATTCCTACGCTTCACAAAATCCACTTGGTTCAAAACTAAGATGTCAACCAAAATACACTTGATTCTATTTGCAAGGATCTTGGTGATAACCTTGTGAATTACATTGAAAAAGGATATGGGATGCCAATACTTGATAGAAGTAGTGTCCTTTACTTTTAGGATCAACACAATAAGAGATATATTGCATTCCTTCAACATTTTAGAGTTATTAAAGAAATTTAGAACAACTTTTATGATGTATTCACCTACAACATCCCAACAACTTTTATAGAAGAGATAACTAAAGCCATTAGGACTCGAATATTTATCAACATTCATGATCTTTATCACTTCCTGAACCTCACTGCAAGCAACCCACTTTCTGAGAGTATTATCTTTAAGACTTGGTAGTTTGGGAAGGATCCAATATTCATTCCAAAAAACAAAGCTATTTGTGGCAACACATCCCACTATCACACAGATAGTGAGGAGTTATGTGAAAACGTGCAGAAATCACCATAACCGCAGATTACTGAAAACACAGGTTAATTAAAACCAATTGCGGAAAGCAGATAAACTGATAAAACTATTACATTTAGGTCCTCATCCTGCAGCGGAAACATGTTATATAAACATTTATAAGATCTTGACATGTCTCCAAAGCTTAGGAGGAACAGCTATCTAGTCATCACATGAGTTCATCACCAATTTATATATACATAACGGCCCACATCTGACCAGCGGAAGGATATACAAAACACAAACAGTTGTACATCGTGAAGCAATCGTCAAAACACCTCCAAGGACCTGAGAGTACAGGGATGACTCTAGACTCTACTACAAAACAACCAAAACAGCAGCATCTCCATCGCTTGCCTTCTATTGTTCGTCTTGTTGCTCGGCCGCAACTCCGCGACCACCACCATGTCTAGATCGACTACCAAAAAGGTTATAAACCAGCGGGGTGAGACACACAGTCCCAGCGAGAAACATAACTACCCACCGAAACTACAGAACCTTAGAAAGATAAAGCAACGACGGCAGATAACTGATAAGAAGTATAACAAGAGTAGTCTATATAAACAAGCTATTCATACCATCAAGCTTACCAGATGTACGGAAAGCATAAACTCATGTATTTCCTTATGTAATATGATTAACAAGATAAGATTTATGAGGTCTTACTTCATAACATAAGGAATGTATAAGTAACTACAAGGTATAACAAGATTAATTACACAAACAAGGCCTCAACCAATGTTTCGTGTTTTGCCTTAAGCAGTAAATACTATTCGGCTGGATTACGTATTATTATGCCCTAAGGAAGTGATTCGTACCGCTCAAATCCAACCTTCGGTTCTGAAACCCAAGCCGGTGCCATACAAGGTAAATGGATGAGTCGGACTACACGACCTCTCCGCCTCGTGGTCAGTGTATGAGAATGAATGCAGGACCGCAGTCTCATGCTTAAGTGGCCTCAGCCACAGGGTCAGCTCCATAGGCTACCCTTCCTCTAGCCCGCCTCAGTACAGGTCACGACGCTAGTATATCTGAGCCACCGACCTGTTCACCGTGCTCTGAGCCATGAACGCATTCATGCTCTATCACTCTGAGCCATGGGTCTGTTCACCATGATATTTATATACATATATATATATATATATATATATATATATATATATACACACACACACACACACACACACACACATATATATATATATATATATATATATATATATATATATATATATATATATATATATATATATATCTGAGTCTGCAACCGCAGCTGTACTCGATTCACTCTCTATTTTAGGCTAGGAGAAACCTCACATATTCAACAATATGCACTTCGGGTTAACGCGCAGGAGAACTCGTTTCACCATCACCAGCTCCTGACGATGATGGATCTATGGCCAAAGCAAACTACATGATTTGTTCCACTGTGATTAATTAATATATTTTAAGTGGATTGCAAGATTCAACCAAGTTATATAACATGCAAACTATAACAAAAATAAACAACATGAAACTCAATATTATGCTTTTATTGTAATCAACATCATCCTGATCCATCACAAGGATCCAACATTACATGTCACCACTTGGCCTCTTGCTAATCATCTAGATCTATCTCAAGGATCATCACATTGCCATGGGATCTCAATCCCTTATCACATAATGCCACTGCCTCTCAAGGCATTCTCATCAACTTAGGCACTTTAACCGAACTCAGGTCCTCAGACCAAAACACATCATGTATGTCATATCATCATCAAGAGTAACTATCAAAGCAATGTTACTCATCATTTTTACCTGGCTATGTATCACCTGCATGGTTAGTGCAATCATCATGGGTTAATAGAAAGACTATATTATTGATATAGGTCAACATTGATGATTAGGTGCTTTATCATTCATGCCTCAACCTGTGATCATAGATACAGTTCATGCAAAGCAATCTTATATGCTTACCATTATCTCAACATTATCCATATCATTAAGATGATTACACACACACTGGTAATATCATGGTAAGATACATAGATGTACCATATCAAGGTTTACTATAAAAAACCAACGTGATTTATTAACAAGAGCTAGCGCATAGATTTCCATAAGAGACAAGACCCTCACTAGATGTGCCCACTACCCTCACAAGAAGTGTGACGGGTAGGGCACCCTCACTAGAGGTGGTATCGGGCAGGGCACTCTCCCCTATCGACCAAAGCATAACGGTCAGCACATATCGGCCCAACCCAAGGGTGTAACGGGCAACACTGTGTCGTGCACTACTGGTAACGGGCAACCAGGCGTGCAGCTCAGCCAAAGAGGCGTATCGGGCAATGGTGCATCGTGCTACGCAGGGACAACGACCAAGGTCTGTCAGGCAGCTGAGCCTATGGGCGTCCCGTGCAAGGTGTATCGTGCAATGCCCATCCAACGTCGTGCATCAAGTGTGTCGTGCACAAGGTATATCGGGCAGCACCACACACCAAAGCATATCGCTCAAAGGTGCAACGTGTGCAATAAGGAAAACATAACACCCATCCCAAAGCTAGCCACATCTATCGGCCGACACACAAGGCTAAGGTGTGACTCCCAACATAAAGCCAGGTCACAACGTCCAGGGTATGAAAGCATCAAGCAACTGCCTGACCAAGGTGTATCATTTAGGTCCTTCTACTAGGTGTAACGCCTGACGTTCACACAAGGCAGGAAACAAGGGTGACGCACGACACAACCACTACATCATGTCGTACAAGACTCTAAGACAACAAAGGATATCGGGCAACATCACTTCCAACACCATATCGGGCAAGATGCAACCCGACAGGGTCATTACCAACCTCAAGCATAAGGGCACCAAAACCCTAATGGATCAAGAAGGTGGATCACCTCTCAACTATCAAGAGAGAGGGGTCTTGCCAAGCTTCTTATCACCAATCGGGCAACACAAGGTACAAACACAACTAAGATCCACAACTACCACCAAGCTCACCCTTCAAGTCCATGGTGAGAGAAGGGTGTTGCTCAAGCTACTAGAACACAAGCTCACCTCTCAACTTAAACGAGAGACGAGTGTTGCCCATGATACTAGAACTCAAGCTCACTCCTCTAGACCAAGGAGAGAAAGGAGTGTTGCTCACCAAGAAACCCTAGAACATAGGTTCGGCCAACAAGGTACAACTAAGCAAGAAACCAAACTAACAACATGCTTAGCCGATCATAAGCAACATATAAACAAGGACATAGAAGATGGTAATGTAGTTGGAGTTAGGAGTTATGTAACCCGCCTTAAGCAAGCTCCAAGCTCCTAGCTCCAAGCTCCAAGCACCACCACAAGAAAGAGAGAAAGACACTCTATGGTTCGGCCACCACTAGAGGAAGAAGGAGACTCCAAGAAGGATCGACCAGCAAGCTTGCAAAAGAGGAGAGAGGGTGTCGTGCACCAAGGAGAGGGAGACTAAGGAACTAAAGGAATCCTTAGAAATGGAAAGCAAACACATATATAGAAGGGGATGGAGGAGAAACCAAGGAAAGATAAGGCAAGGTGTCGCCCACCTAGGGACACTTGTCCATGGGCAATGCCACCACTCTAACATGCCCTAAACACATGTCTAAGGCCATTGCCACAGGCAAGCATCAAGCACCAAGTGTCCATTAGTGGTGACACAAACGAGGTCAAAGAAGGTCAAAGGGGTCCATGGGTGACACACCTCCATGCCATGGATGACACACCCACTCCATGGTCGACACAACCCTGGGCGACAAACCACTAGGGTGACACACATCCTTGGTGACACACCTAGGCCGACACAAGCATGCTCTTCCCCGACCCAAGGTCCAAAGAAGCAAAGGCAAGGCACAACAAGGCACAACAAGCTCAACTAAGCCCAAAGGAACTCAAGTAATGAGCCCAACCCTTCCTCTCAACACTAGAGTAAGCAAGGAGAGGTAGAAACACCTCACAAGGTGGAAAACTTGCCCACAAACTCTAGACTTGGGTTAATTGCAAGTAGCACCTCCAACTCTCAACAAAGCACCAACAAACCCTATTCACCATAGAAGGTGATTAACAAGCAACTAAGCATCATGGTTAAGAAAAGAAAACAGAATAATCCCTAAACGGAGGTCAGGGTCCTTACAAGCTAACCCCCTACAAAGGGATTTCGTCCCCAAATTCCGAAGATAAAAGCGAGGGATACTTCCTCCTCATCTCTTCCTCAAGCTGCCACGTGGCTTCCTCAACGCCACGATGATGCCAAAGAACCTTCACAAGAACCAGGTCCTTCCTCTTCATCTTCTTAACTCTCCTGTCAAGGATCATCACATGACCTTCCTCGTAGGTCACATCTTCATCAAGCTCAACTTCATTTGGTTGTATCACTTTTCTTGAATCTGGATGACTTTTCTTCAGCATACTGACGTGGAACACTCGATGTAACATGTACAACTCTGGCGGCAGCTCTAACTCATAAGCTACCTTGCCCATACATGTTATGACCGGCTATGGCCCCATATACCTGGGTGCTAGCTTATCCTTCCGGCCAAACCTTAGCACACCTTTCCACGGAGAGACTTTAAGATACACCTTGTCTCCTACCTAGAACTCCAAAGGTTGACGACGATTGTCTGTATAAGACTTCTTCCTATCCTGTGCCGCTTTCAACTGTTGTTGTATAACCTTGCTCTTTTCTTTTGTCTGTTGTACTATCTCAGGCCCCAAAAGCTGATATTCACCAGACTCATACCAACACAACAGAGATCTACACTTCCTGCCATTTAAGGCCTCATAAGGAGCCATTTCAATGCTCCACTGATAACTGTTGTTGTAGGCAAACTCTATCAAACTGAGATTTACGTCCCAACTGCCTAGCGACTGCAAAATACAAGCTCAAAGGAGATCCTCTAGAATCTGAATAGTCCTCTCAGACTGTCCATCTATCTGCGGGTGAAAGGCGGTACTAAACCTCAACTGTGTTCCCAACGCTTTGTGCAATTGTTCCCAGAAACGACTCGTGAACTGAGGACCTCTGTCAGAAACTATCGTCGCTAGCACTCCATGCAAACACACTATCTCATCCACATTTACTCGAGTGAGCTTATCGGCTATATAAGTTGTCTTCACTGGTATGAAATGGGCAGCCTTCGTCAATTTGTCCACTATAACCCAAATGGAATTATGATTCCTAGTTGTCCTGGGTAGACCAACTACGAAATCCATGGTTATATGATCCCATTTCCATTGTGGTATCGACAGGGGTTGCAACGTACCTGTCAGCTTCTAATGCTCAGCCTTGACTTGCTAACAAACTGCACACCTAGCCACAAACTCAGCTACATCTTTCTTCAAACTGGGCCACCAATACAAGTCCTTCAGACTATGATTCATCTTGGTGACTCCTGGATGCATAGCATACATCGACGTGTGTGCTACCTTGAGCACTAATTTCCTCAGATCATCAGCATCGGGGACCACCATCCTATCACGGTAGCAAACTATCCCATCCTCGAACTCTTGGAACCCATCACGCTTTTCGCTGGCGAACTCTGATCTGATCAACTGTACTGTATCATCTGTTTGCTGTGCATCTTTGATCTATTGTCTCAGCGTAGGCTTGACTTGCATCTGTGCTAAAAATCCAGCTAACAAGGAAACTTCCATCTGTACATTCATCTGTCGTAGGGAAATAAGCATATCCCGCCTATGGCATACCAGGGAACTCAACTCGCCTTCTGTGAAGAAAAAGAAGAAGAAGACTTTAGACTAAGCGCATCAGCTACCACATTCGCCTTAGCTAGATGATACTCGATGATGCAGTCATAATCATTGATCAACTCCATCCATCGACGATGTCGCATGTTCAACTCATGCTGTGAAAAGATGTACTTCAGGTTCTTATGATCTGTAAAGATCTCACACACTTCCCCGTAAAGATGGTGTCTCCAAATCTTTAATGCATGAACTACTGCTGCTAACTCCAAATCATGAGTTCGATAGTTCTGCTCGTGTTTCTTAAGCTGTCGCAAAGCAAAAGAAACCACATGATCTCCATGCATCAGCACACAACATAAACCTTTCTTGGAAGCATCACTGAAGACAACTTAGCCCTTCCCAGGCTCTGACAGAACTATTACTGGAGCACTAGTCAACTTTTCCTTCAAACTTTGGAAAGCTTGTTGGAAACGATCATCCCAGACAAAAGGTACATCCTTTCTAGTCAACTTCATCATCGACAACGCAATTGCAATGAAGTCCTTGATAAACCTCCTGTAGTAACCTGCTAAACTAAGGAAACTACATACTTCTATCGACGTCTTTGGTTGTTCCCATTTTGCAACGGACTCTACCTTCTTCAGATCCACATTAACTCCTTCTACAGATATCACATGACCCAAGAAAGTCACTTCTTGCAACCAGAACTCACACTTATTGAACTTGGCATACAACTGGTGTTGGCAAAGAAGAGTCAACGCTAGACAAATATGTCGCTCATGCTCTTGCCTGTCCCGACTGTAGATCAAGATGTCATCTATAAATACTACAACAAACTGATCTAGGAACGGATGAAACACTCGATTCATTAGATCCATGAAAGTAGAAGGTGCATTGGTTAGCCCAAACGGAATAACCACAAACTCGAAGTGACCATACCTCATCCTAAAAGTTGACTTTGGTATGTCATCCACCTTAATCCTCAACTGATGATATCCGGACCGTAGATCGATCTACGAAAACACAGTAGCACCACACAACTAATCGAATAGATCATCTATCCTCGGCAACGGGTATTTGTTCTTGATCGTAACCTTATTCAACTGTCGGTAATATATGCACAACCACATCGATCCATCTTTCTTCTTGACGAACAACACTGGAGTACCCCAAGGCGACGTACTTGGTCAGATGAAACCTTTCTCCAACAACTCTTGCAACTGCTTCTTAAGCTCTACCATCTCTACTGGAGCCATCCTATACGGTGTCTGTGCAACTGGCTATGTTCCTGGAACTAGATTGATCTCAAAATCAATTTCTCGGGGTGGAGGAACACCCGGGAACTCATCAAGAAACACATCGTCAAACTCTCGTACAACTGCCACCTCCTCAAGGCTAGGACCTTTCTCCTTGGTATCCACAACGGTATCCACAACGTGAGCTAAGAGCGCCTCACATCCTTGTCGTAACAACTTCTCTACCACCATAGGAGATACCAAACACGTCAGAAGAATCTTCCTATCTCCTTGGAAGACCCGCCTCTCTCCATCAACATCAAACACAACCTGCTTGGAACCACAGTTCAAAACAACCTTATACTTCTCTAAGGTATTCATCCCAAGGATAACATCAAAACCATGCATATCAAGTGGTATAAGATCCACTCGTATGCAATGTCCCGAAAAAGATAAGACACAAGATGGACACTCTTCTTGAAGCATCGAGGAACCATCAAGAGGGGTTTCTAACAACAAGCTATCCTTCTTACAACTAATAGGTAAACAACAGTTTTTAAGCATACTATAGGCGATAAAAGAGTGTGTAGCACCCATGTCAACCAGAATATATATAAAGCAAGAAGATGACATATCAGAATGAAATAACTCCATCTGACCTGTCACCACTCGCGGGTTGACTATCGCCTCCGGCTGACTCATAGCATAGAATCTAGATGTTGCTTGATGTCCACGTCCTCTGCTTCCTTGAACAGACGATCCCGCTTGCAACGTTTGACCACATCCTCTCCCTCTGCTACGATTGGGCTGCTGTCTATCTGACCCTTGTTGATTCTACCTCGGCTGTTGCGTTACTTCAGCATCTCTACTCGGGCAGTTCGACTTGAAATGCCCTGTCTGACCATAGATATAGCATGTTTTAACTTCAAACCGTGGCCTAGATGGCCCTGTCACCACCACAGAAGTTGTACTATGTGCCCTTGACGGTGAAGAAACATATCCTCTTCCCTTACTTGGAGACCACTGCGACGGTGCACTGGGACCTTTCATCACTGAAGGTGATGAAATCCTTGGCTTCTTGAAGCCACCGAACCTCTATCCTTGGAACTCAGCAAGCCTCTTTTTAGACATGGATTCCTTTTTCTCCCTGACTGACCGTTCGTTCCTCCAGATAGATTCCATAAACGTAGTAAACCTCTCTCGGTTCTCCAATGCAGAAACAGGTGTTGTCACCTCAGCACTCTGACCTTTCTCAAAATGTTTGATTCGCTCTTCATCTGTCACCGCCATGTGAGTACAAAACCTCAACAGATCCATGAACTTGGCCTCGTACTGGGTGATGTTCATCGTTCCTTGTCGCAGGCTCTCAAACTGACTGATCTTCTCATCTAGATACGTTTTTGGGAAGTATCTTCTGACGAACTCGCGCCGGAAAAACTCCCAACCGATCACCTCACCAGGTCGCTTCTCTTCCTCGATGGTCCACTAGTGACCATCACTACTCTTCAGGAGGTAGACAACGTGCTTTACTTTGTCTGCTTCGGGGATGTCAAGGATCCGGAAATCCTTATCAAGACTTGTCAGCCATAGATCTGCATCCACTGGATCAGTCGTTCCAGCATAATCCGAAGCTCCGACTTGACGAATCCGCTCAAAGGTCTTCCCAATACCCGATGTTTCACCATGGGGAGCATGTGCTCTTGGCGGAGGCACTGGAAATCTCTCTACCATGAGATTCATCATAGCCATTATCTACCCCATAAGTTGTTGGTAGGCAGGGTGTTCAAGAATGGTTGGGTCAGGTTGGGGGACCTCAGGCACCTGATCTTCATGTGCCTGCCCTATAGCTCCATCAACTGATGCAACATCGTTGTTCTCAGCAGCATGTTCTTCATGGTTTCCAGACATCTTGGCTTTTCTTCTGCTGAGGGCAGAAGATGATTGTAAGAAAATCTAGAAAACTCACAAGAACAGACACAACCTAGTCCTAAATCCCTATAGACTCAGCGAACCTAGAGCTCTGATACCAAACTTGTGGCAACACATCCCACTATCACACAGACAACGAGGTGTTACATGAAAACATGTGGAAATCACCATAACCACAGATTACTGAAAACACAGGTTAATTAAAACCGATTGCGGAAAGCAGATAAACTGAGAAAACTATTACATTTAGGTCCTCATCCTGCAGGGGAAATAGGTTATATAAACATTTATAAGTTCTTGACATGTGTCCACAGCTTAGGAGGAACAACTATCTAGCCATCACATGAGTTCATCACCTGTTTATATATAAATAACGGCCCACATCCGGCCAGCAGCAGGATATACAGAACACCAACTGTTGTACATCATGAAGCAATCGTCAAAACACCTCCAAGGACCTGAGAGTACAGGGATGACTCTAGACTCTACTACAAAACAACCAAAATAGTAGCATCTCCATCACTTGCCTTCTACTGTTCGTCTTGTTGCTCGGCCACAACTCTACGACCACCACCACATCTAGCTCGACCACCTAAAAAGGTTATAAACCAGTGGGGTGAGACACACAGTCCCAGCGAGAAACATAACTCCCCGTCGAAACTACAAAACCTCAGAAAGATAAAACAACGACGGCAGATAATTGATATGAAGTATAACAAGAGCAGTCAATATAAACAAGTTATTCATACCATCAAGCTTACCAGATGTACGGAAATCATAAATTCATGTATTTCCTTATGGAACATGATTAACAAGATAAGATTTATGAGGTATTACTTCATAACATAAGGAACATATAAGTAACTAGATAGTATAACAAGATTAATTACACAAACAAGGTCTCAACCAATGTTTCGTGTTTTGCCTTAAGCAGTAAATACTATTCGGCTGCATTACGTATTATTATGCGCTGAGGAAGTGAGTCGTACTTCTCAAATCCAACATTTGGTTGCGAAACCCAAGCTGATGCCATACAAGGTCAATGGAAGAGGCTGACTCCACGACCTCTCCGCCTCGTGGTCAGTGCACGAGAACCAAAGCAGGACCGCAGTCTCATGCTTAAGTGGCCTCAGCCAAAGGGTCAGCTCCATAGGCTACCCTTCCTCTAGCCCGCCTCGGTACAGGTCACGGCGCTAGTATATCTGATCCACGGGCATGTTCACCGTGCTCTAAGCCATGAACACATTCATTCTCTATCACTCTGAGCCATGGGCATGTTCACTATGCTCTCTCTCTCTCTCTCTATACATATATATATATATATATATATATATATATATCTGAGTCTGCAACCGCAGCTGCACTCGATTCCCTCTCTATTTTAGGCTAGGAGAAACCTCTCATATTCAACTATATGCGCTCCGGGTTAACCCGCAGGAGAACCCGTTTCACCATCACCAGCTCCTGACGATGATGGATCTATGGCCAGTGCAAACTACATGATTTGTTCCACTGTGATTAATTAGTATATTTTAAGTGGATTGCAAGATTCAACCAAGTTTTATAACATGTAAACTATAACAAGAATAAACAACATGAAACTCAATATTATGCTTTTATTGTAATCAACATCATCCTGATTCATCACAAGGATCCAACATTACATGTTACCACTTGGCCTCTTTCAAATCATCTAGATCCATCTCAAGGATCATCACATTGCCACGGGATCTCAATCCCTTATCACATAATTCCATTGCCTCTCAAGGCATTCTCATCAACTTAGGCACTTTAACCGAACTCAGGTCCTCAAACCAAAACACATCATGTATGTCATCTCATCATCAAGAGTATCTATCAAAGCAATGTTACTCATCATTTTTACCTGGCTATGTATCACCTGCATGGTTAGTACAGTCATCATGGGTTAATAGAAAGATCATATTATTGATATAGGTCAACATTGATGATTAGGTGTTTTATCATTCATGCATCAACCTGTGATCATAGATACAGTTCATGCAAAGCAATCTTATATGCTTACCATTATCTCAGCATTATCCATATCATTAAGATGATTACACACACACCAGTAATATCATGGTAAGATACATAGATGTAGAATATCAAGGTTTACTATAAAAAAACCAACGTGATTTATTAACAAGAGCTAGCACATAGATTTCCATAAGAGACAAGACCCTCACTAGAAGTGCCCACTACCCTCACAAGAAGTGTGACAGGTAGGGAACCCTCACTAGAGGTAGTATCGGGCAGGGCACTCTCCCCTATCACCCAAAACATAACAGTTAGCACATATTGGCCCAACCCAAGGGTGTAACGGGAAACATTGTGGCATGCACTACTGGTAACAGGCAACCAAGCGTGCAGCTCAGCCAAAGAGGTGTATCGGGCAACGACGCATTGTGCAATGCAGGGACAACGGCCAAGGTCTGTCGGGAAGCTGAGCCTATGGGCGTCCCGTACAAGGTGTATCGTGCAACAGGGTGTCGTGCAATGCCCATCCAGTGTCGTGCATCAAGTGTGTCGTGCACAAGGTATATCGGACAGCACTACACAAATAAAGCATATCGCCCAAAGGTGCAACGCGTGCAGCAAGGAAAACATAACGTGCATCCCAAAGCTAGCCACATCTATCGGCCGAAACACAAGGCTAAGGTGTGACGATCGACACAAAGCTAGGTCACAATGCCCCAACGTCCAGGGTATGAAAGCATCAAGCAACTACCTAACCAAGGTGTATCATTTAGGTCCTTCTGCTAGGTGTAACACCTGACGTTCACACAAGGCAGGAAAAAGGGTGACGTCCGACACAACCACTACATCATGTCATCCAAGACTCTAAGCCAACAAAGGATATCGGGCAACATCACTTCCAACACCATATCGGGCAATATGCAACCCGAGAGGGTCATCACCAACCTCAAGCACAAGGGCACCAAAACCCTAATGGATCAAGAAGGTGGCTCACCTCTCAACTATCAAGAGAGAGGGGTCTTGCCGAGAATCTTATCACCAATCGGGCAACACAATGTACAACCACAACTAAGATCCACAACTACCACCAAGCTCACCCTTCAAGTCCATGGTGAGAGGAGGGTGTTTCTCAAGTTACTAGAACACAAGCTCACCTCTCAACTTAAACGAGAGAGGAGTGTTTCCCATGATACTAGAACTCAAGCTCACTCCTCTAGACCAAGGAGAGAAAGGAGTGTTTCTCACCAAGAAACCCTAGAACATAGGTTCGGCCAACAAGGTAAAACTAAGAAAGAAACCAAACTAACAACATGCTTAGCCGATCATAAGCAACATATAAACAAGGACATAGAAGATGGTAATGTACTTAGAGTTAGGAGTTATGTAACCCGCCTTAAGCAAGCTCCAAGCTCCATGCACCACCACAAGAAGGAGAGCAAGACACTCTAGGGTTCGGCCACCACTAGAGGAAGAAGGAGACTCCAAGAAGGATTGACCACCAAGTTTGCAAAAGAGGAGAGAGGGTGTCGTGCACCAAGGAGAGGGAGACTAAGTAACTAAAGGAATCCTTAGCAAGGGAAAGGAAACACATATATAGAAAGGGATGGAGGAGAAACCAAGGAAAGATAAGGCAAGGTGTTGCCCACCTAGGGACACTTGTCCATGGGAAATGCCACCACTCTAACATGCCCTAAACACATGTCCAAGCTCATTTCCACATGCAAGAATAGAGCACCAAGTGTCCACTAGTGATGATAGAGACGAGGTCAAAGAAGGTCAAAGGGGTCCATGGGCGACACACCTCCATGCCATGGCCGACACACCCACTCCATGGCCAACACAACCCTGGGCGACACACCACTAGGGCGACACACATCATGGGCGACACACCTAGGCCGACACAAGCATGCTCTTGCCCGACACAAGGTCCAAAGAAGCAAAGGCAAGGCACAACAAGGCCCAACAAGCTCAACTAAGCCCAAAGGAACTCAAGCAACGAGCCTAAACCTTCCTCTCAACACTAGAGGAAGCAAGGAGAGGGAGAAACACCTGACAAGGTGAAAAACTTACCCACAAACCCTAGACTTGGGTTAATTGCAAGTAGCACCTCCAACTCTCAACAAAGCACCAACAAACCCTATTCACCACAGAAGGTGATTAGCAAGCAACTAAGCATCAGGGTTAAGCAAAGCAAACAGAATAAGCTCTAAACAAAGGTCAGGGTCCTAACACTATTTGAGTTACAAGAATTAAATACATTCTCATAATATGAAGTAATATGGTTAGAAATGACATTTTAATCAGAGCAAAAACTTCCATCAATCTCAAGATTATAGATATCATTACACAATCTTCTGGTTTTAAGAGAAGCATTTCTATCTCCATCTATCAACCACCGGACACACTACTTCTACCTCAAGAAATCCTCCTCTTCATTAAAAACTTTAAGAACCTCCATCCTTAGTTTATTAGCATAAGCATGTAAATCAGAATACCCATGACTTCTAATTTACATGTGCTAGTTTCATCCATTCTTTTACTATCCCACGTGCAATCTTAGATAATGTGCTAGTTTCACCCTTGCTTTTACTATCCCATGTGTAGTAGGAACCCTTGATGGGCATCTCAAGAAAATCATTGCAACCCAGGGCATTATTGTAACGCTCCATACACATGCTTGTTGGAGGTTTCTTCCCCATTTTCTCAATTTTAAGATGAACAACATTAAAATCTTTAGAAACTCTTTTGTAGCTCTCTCGTATGAGTACAACAAGATTTCCTAGAGTCTATTTCTCTCCACATCATCATTAGCTCCAAAGAAAACCATGAGTTGAAGAGAATACCTCCCAAAATAGACCTCATTGTGAATTTACTGATCATTTTTACTAAATCTAGCAATCTAGATGTCAATCTTCTCCCACATAACAATGATTTAGTACAAGAGTAATAGATCGAGTTATCCACATACTATTCTCCATGCCAGAGGGTGTAAAAAAGAATTTAAATTCCTTTTATTGACTCTAGACTCAACAAGAACCAAATATCCATGATTAGCTTCCCCATCTCCTTGCAAATGTGAAAGATCTTATTTTGATATCTTTTCACATTCCAAAGAACAATATAAAATGTGCTATTCATTTGGATGATTTGAGGTATTCCCTCCACCTTTCTCCCCAAAAATGTCTCCTTCATCATCAAGTAGTGAGAACTTGTTTATGTTGAGTGTCTAATGAGCATATTAACACTTTTTATGTTGCACTTTAGTGGCAACATCATAAGAAAAAAACTAGAGTGTTGAGGACTGACACTAGAGAGGAAACATCTTGAGTTTAGTTAATAGTCACATAACCCACATCTATTTCTGGGACTGCATCGTTGAAATCTTCTATGTCACTACTCCCCTCTTCTTCACCTTAAGGAGCTTGAACTGGATTAGGGACCAAATTCTTATTGTTTGACTGTTTCTTTGGCTTGTCTTACAAAACTTAAATCACCATCTCATTATAAAGAGTTGTTTCATGAACAAAACTACCACATGATAAGAAAGTCCTTGGTTTCCATTTATACTCAAACTCTATGATATCAAAAATTCCATTTCTCTTACAATATCTACCTCCTTTGGATATGAGAAATCAACAGAAACTAGATCCTACAACTGAGAATACTCCAATCTAATGAAAGAGAGTGTTACATGTTAGTCTTCACTGGTTTCCGCAACACTGAACTAATATAGGAAAACATCTCCTCATGTTAGAGCTCCAATGGTGGGCTATAGATCTTAATCCAGATTAGCACTTTGGTGAGCTTTAGATTCTCCATCGTGTCCCCTCTCTCCCATCTTTTGACAACAAGTGGTTCCCCACTACAAACCAAGGTCCTCCCTCTAAATCTCTCTCCATGTCTTCATCATTTGAGGACAATACGAGGAAGAAACCCTTACCTCTAGATATGTCTTTGATCGAGCCCATCACCTTCCATATCTATGTGAGATGCACCACCATTGTCTCTTAGTGTGGCTTGCGGCCTTTTACATACCCTGCAACTGCTCTTCTCCATCTCTCTTTGTTCCTCTCTGCAATATGCCTCGAATAGAGCAGCTTCCCTTCCCTAAGTTCACATGGTGTTTTCTTGAGATTACTTTGTAGAGAATCTTTCTCTAGCTTGACCACATCTATCCAAGCACTTGGTTCCTTTTCCACCGAGACCAAAGGAGGATCTTTCCTAACCTTCATAATCATGAAACTGGCATCAGTGGAAGGTGCATTGGCAGAAACTCCAGACAACACCTCAGTCGCCCTCTCAATCTCCCGTGTCATCTCCCGCTCCCTGGATGCTATTTTTAACAATCAAGTTCAAATCTTAGGTCAACATGAAGTTTTCCATATTCACCCTCTGGAAGTCTCCATAATGTATGAAGTGAATAACTCCTTACTCAGTGAAGTATGATAATAAGCTACAATATCCACCACCCACTAAGCATCAACATCCTCAGTATGTAAATACGAGTCTTGTATTGTCAAGACCGCATCGTCACCATTTCCCAATCATATGAAATTTCCACTGCAATATTCTTATCGTCATCCTTCTTTTCTTCGAATTGTGACCCATGTTTCTTTTTCTAAACTTCGCAATCCTTTTAAAACATGTCTAGCTTTATACAATTAAAGCACACTCTACTCTTTGACTTGGATCTACCACAGGACATCATGTGGTCTTAGAATTCACTACGACTCTGAGATCAACCAAAGTCTCTCGCTCTATCAACACCTTTATTCTCTATAAATTGAACCTCTGTTGTCGTTGTCTGCTAAGGCCCCTTATCGAGTCTTTGTATTCAGTAGAATACTCGTCACCTGATCAAGTGTCAACTTTCTTTCTTGTATAAAATTATTGACTGTCACAACGAGTGTCTCCTAACTGCCACGTAATGACTTAGACTAAGTAGATCCTGAATCTCATCATCAAGAACTATTTTCATGGACCCCTGTTGATTTAGAAGGCTTTTGAATTCATTCATGTGCTCGACAATACTTGTGGCGTCTTGCTACTTCAAGTTCACCAACTTCCTAATCATGAAAGTTTTATTTGTCGAAATTTTCAGATAATTTCTTGTGATTTTGTCACATATCCTTGGTATTGGTGGGACATGATGGAACACATAAATATGGAGTCAATTGTGTAATGTTTCCAAGCTCTTCTTATTTAGTTTCTTCCCACCTACATCAGACACACTCCTTGGTTTTTGTCCCTTTATCAGGTCATAAACATCCTTGCAACATTGAATATCCTCCATCTTGATTTTCTATATCTACTACTTTATACTTGTCAACTTTATATCGTTACATCATCATCCTTCCCCATCTAGATTTGGATCCGTGCAACCATCACTCTGATACCACTTATAAGGTAGTTGATGGAAAATATGTGCAAATATACTATGCAAATTCGATGCAATGATATATATATATATATATATATATATATATATATATATATATGCCGTTTCTTTAGTACCCGCATGGGTAGCCTAGATTTCACTACCCGACATACAAAAAAGTAACTATTCTGGCCAGAAAAGTAACGTTGCTATAAAAAAAGTAACTATATTGATCAAAAAGTTACTATGCGATTATAAAAGTAATTTCGTACAAAATACACAGCAGATATATATGTACCCGTGTTTTGAAATCTGTTGTTGCAAACGTAACTATCTATGTACGAAACTTAGCAGTTTGCGAGGTAAAGTAGCCCTCTACATGTCAAAAGTAACCAACTTGAAAAAAGTAACCGAAATGGGGTGCGGGTAGTTATTGCTACCCGTGCGGGTAACTAAGATTCGATACACGTACATGAGTTTTGTAATGGGATGACACATAAATGTAATGAGACAGCCAAATTTATAATGAGATGACCAAAATTGTAATACAAAGACTCATTTTGTATTACAACGTTGCTACAGTCTTTTTTTTTTGGTTAAGTCAGGAGGTCGTCTATTCATCTCACCCTCCTCGTGTGAGCATATAAAAGATTCAAATACAGCTCCTGTTTATAAAATGTAGGTCGAACCCCCACTTGACCTCTCACATCACAAAAACCACAGAAAAAAAACCCCGATCACATAAGACGACCACAAGACAGACTCAAAACAACATCCCAACCAAAGCATTAAGGATGCTTAATCTTTAAAACCACGTAAGGTGTGTGATTTCTCTCAAGAAAAACCATACCTCGAACTCTATTTGGAAATCTGCTAGGATCGGAAATCACGATCAGATCCTGACTGAGTACACCCCATTTACCAATCTCTCTGGGAATGGAGTTGATGGCCCTGTGAACAAGCGATCCTACAATACCTTCATCCTCCATGTAGCTCTTTAACTCCCTGATGATACGAGATATCCTCCAAGGAATACAAGCAGTGCCCCGTAACATGTGATATGTATTTTCATCATCTAACTCCACCACAGCAATCCACAAGGATTGATTCTCTGCCAACTTCAACCCTACCGCACAAGCTTGAAGGGACGCAGAAAGATGATCATTTGTAGTTAACCATGCTCTAGCAATCTGACAAATAGCAGCCCGGTGATTCCTGATGATACTAGCCATCCACCACCTGTTATGACTAGAAGAATCTTTGCTTCTACCAATCGTGATGTTCATCTTCAAAGAATTGAGGTTGGGGGTCGTCCATCTCATGAGGTGAGCTTCTCTAAGAGCATAGTTTGGGTCATCAATGCCGTAATGATTAAGGCGCCTATGATCCTCCGGCTGAGCAAGGACGCGGAACCACCTCTTTTTCAACATAGAGTTGAGTTGTGCGATCATGCAGTTCATATCACGGGCAATAGGGGTCTTACAGCCGTCATATCTGGCACGACATCTCCATCTCCAGATATAGAAAGGAGTAAGTGTAGCAAGGCAAGCTGCAATCCACTCCATAAAAATGGACGATCTCCCCCGCGAACAGAGAGAGAACAGCTCGGTTCTGTCATGTGGTCTGGCTCTAGCAGTAAGAAGAGAGAATTTGTTCCAATAAGTAACAACAAGGTTTCCATGAAAGAAGAGGTGATCCATATCTTCAGTATTGGGTTCATCGCAGCATTCGCATCTAGAAGACATAGAAATATGGCACCTAATAATGTTGTCATCGGTTGGAAGAGCTCTATGGAAGAGCTTCCAAATGAGCGTGCAGGCCTTGGGCGCGTCAAGGTACCAAAGCTTCGGAGCGGCGGAAGGAGCATCACTGTGATCCATAGTCAAAATCTTCTTCACAGATTTAATAGTAAACTGACCTGTCACCTCCGGACACCAAACAAGCATATCATCATCTTCATTTATCTGCTGGTCTACCTTCTTGATCAGATTAATTCCGTCCTCATCGAGAAGCTGCCTCAAGGAAAACCAATCCCATCCTTCGTTATGGATCCAGAAGTCACAAACGAGGAAAAGATGGTTACGATCACTGGTATGCAAGGCATGGTGAAAGAGCCTCTCATCACACCATAAGGAATCCCAGAAAGGGATATGTCCCTTCCCAAACGTCATAAATATATATTTTACTGTTTCCAGATGGAGAATACAAACATCACGTTGTATTTACAAAATAATTTTATCTATTACAATTTGGACTGTCTCATTACAAATGCATGCCTTCCTATTACAAAATCGATGTACGAGTAGCGAATCTTAGTTACCCGCACGGGTAGCGAAGATATACCTACCTACCTACATACCTATATATATATATATATATATATATATATATATACACCTATATATATACTTATATATACATATATATACATATATATATATATAGGGTATATCTTCGCTACCCCTACGGGTAACTAAGATTCGCTACCCATGAATCAGTTTTGTAATGGGAAGGTATGCATTTGTAATGAGACAATCCAAATTTTTAATGAGACGACCGAAATTGGAATACAAAGACTTGTTTTGTATTACAGCGTTGTTACAATAATAAATATATATTTATTACTGTAATAGCGCTGTAACACAAAATGAGTTTTTGTATTACAATCTCGGTTGTCTCATTACAAATTTGGTTGTCTCATTACTTATATGTGTCATCCCATTACAAAATTGATGCAGGGGTAGTGAATCTTAGCTACTCGCATGGGTAGCGAAGATATTCCAATATATATATATATATATATATATATATATATATATATATATATATATAGAGAGAGAGAGAGAGAGAGAGAGAGTGAGAGAGAGAGTGTGAGGCTAAAATACACTCGAGTGTACAGATCGCACAAATACACTCATATACACCTATATATACATACACACACACACACACACACACACATATATATATATATATATATATATATATATATATATATATATATATATATATATATATATATATATATATATATATATATATATATATATACATACACACACACACACACTGCCAGCGTAGGTAACTAACTTCCATTACCCGTGGATCTATTTTATAATAGGAAGGCACCTAATTGTAATGAGACAATCAATTGTACTACAAAAACTCGTTTTGTAAATACAATGTGAAAATTTTATTCTCCCTCTTAACACATTATAAATTATATTTATCACAGTAGTTTTTGTAGTATTACAAAATGAGTCTTTGTATTACAAGTTTTGTTATCTCATTAAAACGTTACATGTCTCGTTACAAATATGTGTGATAACCTCCAATTTTGGATGGTTATCTTAGTCTTTTTCTTTAGTTTTCCGAACTCTTTCTAAATTAAAGTTATACATAATCCTTAAATTTTCCCTTTTATTGTAAATATACCATCAGACTAATTTTTCCCTTTTATATATGCAGAAAAACACAAAAAAAGATCATAAAAGACTAACTCAGCCTCAAGACCGCATGGACTCAAACGGTCCCAAGACCGCATGAAGCCAATCGGTCCCGAGACCGCATGGCGTCGCACGTTCTCAAGACCGCATTTAGCCAACCGGACCCGAGACCGCATGGAGTCACACGGTCTCAATACCGCATGAAGCCAACCGATTCTGAGACCGCATGGAGTCACACGGTCTCAAGACCGCATGAAGCCAACCGGTCCCGAGAGCGCATGGAGTCACACGGTCTCAAGACCGCATGAAGCCAACCGGTCCCGAGACCGCATGGAGTCACACGATCTCGAGACCGCATGAAGCCAACCGGTCCCGAGACCGCTTGGAATCACACGGTCTCAAGACCGCATGAAGCCAACCGGTCCCGAGACCGCATGGAGTCACACGGTCCCGAGACCGCATGAAGCCAAACGGTCTTGAGGTCCAAACGGTCTCAAGGTCCAAACGGTCTCAAGGTCCAAACGGTCTTGAGGTCCAAACGGTCTTGAGGTCTAAACGGTATCAAGGTCCAAACGGTCTTGAGGCCCAAACGGTCTTGAGGCCCAAACGGTCTTGTGGTCCAAACTGTCTCCAAACTATTTGGACTTCACTTAAGGCCTGTAAATAAGACCCCAAGGGTCCTCCACCAGAGATCAAGTTTCAGACGTCCAAAGGCTGCCTCAATCACTCTAGAGCTCTTGCGACTTCCATCCTCCGCCCTGGGGCTGCCGGTCTGAGACCTATACTCCATCTCAAAGCTGCTTTCTCTCTCTCTGCCAAAGAAGGTGGGAAGAGGGAGATCTCGTCATTGCGCAACCTGTGAAGCTGGTGGATCATTTCTCTCTCTCCAAGGGGTTGACTTTCCTCTCTCCTTTATGGGGATGATGCACTCTCTCTCTCTTCTTGCCTCCTTCTTTGTCCTAGTCATGAGCGAGTAGTCTCTTTCACTAGGGTGCGGGGAGTAGCCCCGCTACCCATGTTTTCATATCATGTAAATGTAATCCATAATTTTTAATATATAGTTCTTATCTTTTCAGTTCGACATTAAACATTTAATGAATGCATGTTGCTTGATCTCCAACTTTTGTTATCCTCTATCTTTTAGTATGAATTATCTACGTTTGTACTATTAGATTTGAAACTCGTTTGTATGTTGGTTCTTGATGCATGTATCCACCATGCATCTGTTTTGGTATCTAGAAGTGTATCTCAAGAAGTGGAGTAAACTCACTATCATTCGTTGCACTTTCATACTATGAAATGGAATCAGTTGACGTATGAAAGTGCAACCTTGGTAAGTCGAGGAACACACTTTGCGAGGGAAATGATGCAAAGTAGGTGACCATTTGTTCGGGAATGGCTGGCATTGCAACATTCCCGCACTTCTCATAGTTAGTTCTCTGAAAGGAGACTAAGTCTACAAAGATACTAACTGACTAAACTCTTTTTACATGTTATGTTTTGCTTTGCATGAGTTGATCCATGTGTAGTGGCGGTGAAAAACTGATCACTCCCTAGTGACTTTTATCATAGTTTAACTCCTTAGATTTACTTGCTTTCTTTACTTTACATGTTCTTAGTTTCAAACAACAAAACCCAACATTCGATTTAAGTGCCTACTAGTAAGTGATTAAGTCAAATTCTAACGTTTTCCATCTTGTTGCTTGCAACAAGACCGTTGTCCTAAGGATTCGACCCTTAACTATACTATGATAAGACTTCCATGTATCTTAGCATATGTGGGTGGAGTTCTTTATCTAGTATATGCAAGGCTAAACCTTGAGACATACTATCTTTAGGATTTTTAGTTGGTGCATGCAATTCCACGTAAGTGGAAGCTCCATCAAAAATTGGCATGGTTGCCGGGGACAACGGAACATTGTAATTTCATTTAGTACCTTCCTAGTTGGTTAGGATTTTACACTTTCTTTTTAATCATAAGTCTATATCTTCTTGCAACCATTATATCTTTACCATTATCTAAAGGTGTTTTCTTTTCTCTACTCAGGTAGAAAACGTGTATGCGATCATCGCATAACCTCGGATTCTCCCCTGATCCGGAGTATGACTCCGAGGTAGAGAGAAGTTTCCATCGCTGCATTCGTCTCAATCGCCAATGAGCCAGACAAATGGCTGACGATCAATTCCAGGCTGCTTTGGTGATGGAGAGGGTAAACTCCGCCATCACCGCTCAACGGGCACAACTCATCGCAGACACTCGTGCCCAAATCCAAGTAGAGATTCGTGCGGAAGAGCAAGCCCGCATCAGAGCTGAAACTGAGGCAGCAACCCAAGCTGCTCAGTTGGAGTTAAGGAACAAGCAACTAAGGGACTACGCTGTCCCAAAGAACTATGAGGATAACCACCCGGTCCGACCTCCCATTATCAATATTCCCAACTTCAAGATTCAGACCCAGTGGATCCAGATCATGCAAGGCATCTCTTTCTCCGGAGGTTCTGGAGATGATTGCATGGATCATCTAAAAAGGTTTAAGGCACTGTGCCGCCTGGTTCCGCAAGTCGGATTCGCTTTTGATGCGATAATGCTTCATTTGTTCCATTTCACCCTGACTGGGAGGGCCCTGAGTTGGTATAACTCACTTGACAGAGAACCTATAATAACCACCTGGGCTCCCCTAGAGGAAAAGTTTTGGAGAAGTTCTTTCCTCCCTCACTGACTTATGAGATCAGAGGGCAGATGAATCACTTCTCTCAGCTACCTGGAGAAACCCTTGTTGAAGCATGGGAAAGGTTTAAAGAACTTTTGCAGAAATGCCCCCATCATGGAATCTCCCAGAACCAATTGATAGAAACCTTCTATCGGGGAGTGAGCGATGATATCAAATAGTTTTTAGATTCTTCATCTGGAGGAAACTTCATGAGAAATAATTATGAGGACGCCTGGAAAATTGTTACTCTCGGAGCTGAAAACCAGTCCAACTGGGGACGGTCAGTCGGTAAAGGTGTCCTCAAGGTCTACAAAGCTGAAGAATCGATAGAGATGAAGGCAATAGCTGAAGCCTTGAAAACTATAGTTCATAAACAACAAGCTCTCGAGACTTCTCTCGGAGAGTTTGATAAAAATAAAAATCCTCTAGTTCAATAAGTAAAGGCCGTCACAGGGACCTGTGAGGCCTGTCATGCTTATGACCATCTGACCCTCTCCTGCGAAATGCTTTACAATGTGATGATGGATATGCATCAACCACCACAACCATATGAACCTATTACTGACCAGTCGGAAGAAAAACTACCGGAACAAGTCAACTCCATCCACTCTATCCCTGGACAAGTCTACTACAACCCTAATTAGCCAAGGAATCATCCAGGATTTCAGTATGGAAACCCTGCAGGAACTGCAAATCCACAGCATCAGACGCATGGAGGATCTCTAGTAGGCTACCACCTGGGTTCTCAAACAATTTCAACCAAAATCAAGGGAATTCCAGGAATAACTTCCCTAGGTCTAACTACCCCAGGAACCAATCAGCCTACTATCAGTACACTCATCCTCCGCTCCATCCACAGCTGCATACTCAGCCACCTAAGCTGGCGCTACCACGACAACAATCTCAACAAGCCCAACAGCAAAGTCCTCTGAAAAACACTCCTTCTCAACCGAAAGATGAAATATCCTCGATAAGGCAGATGTTGTAATCTCAACAGACTATGCTCGCTAATCAGCAAGCGCAACAAAAAGCAGTAGAAGCCCAACTTTCCCAGATTGCTGCGCAATTGAAGCCTCCGGCTGGCACTTTTGCAGGGAAGCCCGAATCAAATTCTAAGCATGGACAAAATAGACATGAATAGTTGAATGCTGTCACCACAAGATCGGGATGCACTCTTCATGAGACTACCAAGATCACTTTGGATAATGATGATACACCTGTTTTATGACAAATGAGAGCCCGCAACAAGGAATGGAGAAGCCCTCAGAGGGCACAAAGGGAAAAGATAAAAACCAAGTGTCCGCAGAACCTGAAGTTTTGCAATATAAACCAAGAATCCCGTATTCGGGTAGACTGCGGGAAACGAAGATGGACACCAGGTTTCAAAAGTTCAAGGAAGCAATGAAGAAACTATACATTGATATCCCGCTCCTTGATGCTCTTTCCGAGGTGCCAGCCTGGGCAAAATACCTCAAGACCTTATTATCAAGAAAGTACATCACCGAGGAGCAAGAAACTGTTAAGCTTGCTCAGACCACTTCTGACATCATCTTAAACAAAATGCCAAAAAAGAAGAAGGACCCAGGTTCCTTCGGAATCCAATGTTGCATTGGAAACACATCTACTAAAAAAGGATTAGCTGACCTTGGGGCCAGCATATCCATCATGCCTTATTCTATGTGCAAGCGTTTGGGTTTCACCAAACTGCTACCTACCGAATGACTATTCAATTAGTTTATTCCACTATAACCTCACCTCTGGGGATCATTGAAGATATCCCAGTAAGGATAGACATGGATGCTTACGTTCCGTGCGACTTCGTTATCATGGATATTAAAGAAGACTTGAGATACCCGATTATTTTCAGCAGACCTTTACTCGCTACTGCCAGAGCGCTTATTGACGTCGAAGCTGGCACCATCATTCTTAGGCTCAGAAAAGAAGCAATTCAATTCCGAGTCCTTAATAGTATGAAAGGCCCCAACATCCAAGAGGAGGTTTTCCTTCTTGACACAATTCAACAAATGTCACAGCTAGAAATATCTGAGCCAGCTGATGAACTTGAGAATGTTCTGATCAATCCGGATGTTGAATTCTCTACAAATGAACTAGTTCAACAGTGTTTGCAACATCTAGAAAAGGCCGAAGAAGCGCCAAAGGCCACTTTTGAAGAACTTAAAGCAGTTACCATTATAGAAGCAGCTGAGCCACCGAAAGCTCCCGAAATGAAGACTTTGCCCACATGGCTTAAACATGTTTTCTTAGATGAGTAAAAACTATGCCTGATCATCATAAGCTCCACCCTTACATAAGATCAAGAAGTAAGGCTTCTGGATGAGCTGAGGAAGCATAAAAAGGTCATTGGATATAGGATAAGTGACCTAACGGGCATAAATCCAGCCCTGTGTATGCACAGACTTCCTATGGTTGAAGAATTCAAGCCCTCTCGCGAACATCAAAGAAAACTAAATCCTAATCTCAAGTAGGTAGTTCATCTGGAGGTCCTCAAATTACTCAAAACTGGCATACTCTATCCTATTTCTGACTCCCAGTGGGTCAGCCCTGTCCAGGTTGTTCCAAAAAAAGGGGGCACTACTGTAGTGCTCAACGACAAAAATGAGTTAGTGCCAACCAGGACTGTAATAGGGTGGCGGATGAGTATTGATTATAGGAAGCTGAACAAAGCCACAAGGAAAGACCACTTCCCTCTACCCTTCCTTGATGAAGTCCTGGAATGCCTAGCTCACCAAAAATATTTTTGCTATCTCGATGGTTTCTTCGGGATTTACCAAATACCCATACACCCGGAGGACCAGGAAAAAACTACCTTCACCTGTCCTTTTGGGACATATACCTTTAGAAGAATGTCGTTCGGGATGTGCAACGCACCCGCTACGTTCCAACAATGTATGTCTGCCATCTTTGCCGGTTTAACCGAATCCGTCATGGAAGTGTTTATGGATGATTTCTCAGTTTACGGAGATTCCTTCGGCAACTGTTTAATCAATCTTGGACAAGTTCTGCAATGTTGTGAGGAAACGAACCTTATCTTGAATTGGGAGAAATGCCATTTCATGGTAACAGAAGGTTTCGTCCTCGGACACAGGGTGAGTGACAGGGGGATCGAGGTGGATAAAGCAAAAATTGATGTTATCTCGACACTGTCACCACCGAAAGATATAAAGGGAGTAAGAGCTTTTCTGGGTCATGCAGGATTATATAGAAGATTCATCAAAGATTTTTCAAAGATAGCGAAACCCATGACCCAACTCCTGAGTAAGGATACTGAATTCATCTTCAGTCAAGAATGTATGCAATGTTTCTCCACCCTCAAGAATGCCTTAATCTCCGCACCTATTCTGAGAGCCCCGGATTGGTCGCAACCTTTTGAAATCATGTGCGACGCAAGTGATTATGCTATAGGGGCTGTTTTGGGACAACGAATCGATAAGAAACCTTACGTTATCTATTACGCATCCAAAACGCTAGATGAAGCACAGAAAAACTATACTACCACAAAGAAAGAATTTCTGGCTGTCATCTATGCGTTTGAAAATTTTTGCTCATATCTGATTGGTTCTAAAGTCATCGTTTATACCGACCACTCCTCCATTCGATACCTGATTCAAAAGCAAGATGCCAAACCCAGGCTCATCCACTGGGTGCTGATGCTTCATGAATTCGACTTGGAAATTAAGGATAAAAGTGGAGTGGAGAATGGTGTTGCTGATCACCTCAGCCGTATTGAGGTTGAAGAAGAAGATAAAATCCCTATCCGGGATTCCCTACCAGACGACCATCTTATGAAGGCAACTCATGGATTCCCTTGGTACCCGGATATCATCAATTATGTAGCTACAGGGATTATCCACCCATCCGCTTCCTACCATGACAAAAGGAAGTTCCTTCATGACATAAAACAACATTATTGGGATGAACCCTACTTGTTTCACCTTTGTGCTGACGGACTTTTCCGTCGTTGCTTGCCATAAGAAGAAATAACCCCTGTCCTAGAACATTGCCATTCTGGACCCACGGGGGGGGATATGAGTGCTAAGAAAATAGCCGTAAAAGTTTTACAATCTAGTTTCTTCTGGCCCTCCATATCAAAAGACTCTTACGATTTTGTGAAAGCCTGTAACAAATGCCAATTTTCTGGCAACATATCAAAAAGAGACGAAATGCCCCTCACTATGTGGTAGGAAATTGAGCGTTTTGATGTGTGGGGGGTAGACTACATGGGCCCTTTCCCCTCATCCAATGGCTTCTCTTACATCTTGGTTGCAGTGGACTACGTCTCTAAGTGGGTCGAAGTTGTACCCACTGTGTCCAGCGATTCCAAGCCTGTTATTAAATTGTTCAAAGATATTATTTTCCCAAGATTTGGAGTTCTGAGAACTGTCATATCGGATGGCGTGACCCATTTCTTGGAACGATGTTTTGAAGCCTTACTAAAAAAGTATGGAGTCAATCACAAAGTCACCACGCCTTACCATCCACAGGCTAGTGGTCAGGTGGAGGTATCTAATAGACAATTAAAGGCGATTCTTGAAAAAATGGTGAAAAGAAACCGCACTGATTGGTCCACCAAACATCCTGATCCCCTTTGGGCATACCGAACTGCATATAAAACACCAATCGGAACAACCCCGTTCCGTTTGGTGTACGGGAAGTCATGTCATCTTCCAGTTGAGATGGAACACAAATCCTGGTGGGCCATTAAACAATTAAATTTTGATCTCAAAAGTGCAGGAGAGAATAGACAACTCCAATTACAGGAGCTAGAACAGCTCCGCATGACTGCCTATCAGAGCGCCAGAATATATAAGGAGCAGACAAAAATGTGGCACGATGGTCATCTCAAGAGAAAAGACATTGTCGTTGGTGACAAAGTACTCCTATTTAACTCCAAGCTCAAGTTGTTTCCCGGAAAACTTCAAACAAAATGGTCTGGGCCTTTCACCATAAAGCATATTTATCCAACTGGAGTTGTCATCATTGTCGACAACAATGGAGGAGAAAGGACGGTTAACGGTCATCGTTTAAAAAGATATTACACTCCGGAAGACAAAATTCCAAGACAAACCATTGAAATCAAAGATGTTACTCCGACAGCATAACAACGTCACAGCTTCGTCGAGCCAGTGACGTAAAACCCATGCGCTACTTGGGAGGCAACCCAAGATTTCAGTTTCTTCCGTTACTTTCCGTTCTTTTAATTACCCTAGGTTTATCTTATGAAAATATAAAAAAAATTCATATAACAAAAACAAACAAACAAAATAAGCACAATCAAATAACATAAATATATATATACCAAAACAAACATAAAAATATAAAAAAATCTTTTCAACCTTTACCCTTCCAAACGGTCTTCAAACCGTTTGGAGCCAAACGGTCCTGAAACCATTTGGACTCCAAACGGTCCTGAAACCGTTTGGAGCCAAATGACCCCAAAACTGTTTGTAATGCAAAGGGTCGCTAAACCGTTTCCTATAAATATAAACCCTACCCCCCTTCTCTTCTCTTAGACTCTCGAGTTTACAAGTTTTCGTGCAAGAGCTGTTCCATTGCCTTTGCACCCTCCTGCTCCCACGTGTTTTGCCTCCGACGACTTGGTTCCCGTGCTTCTACACGGAAACCTCACCTTCGTTCCACCGTCCTTTGCTTCGTCGTCGTCGACGCTACCAGCAGTTGCAAGGTAGTCCAGCAACCGCGACAACTTGGCCAGATTTTTCTCTTCCGCAACCCTCTGTACCAACGTTTACGACTTCGGCACCGCCGCGGCGTTTCCCCTTCTCCAACGTCGGCGCCACCTTTGTCTTCATTACCGCTGGACTCGCCGCAATCCTCCTTATCTTCATCTTTAGAGACCATCAGCTCCGACTGCCATCACTTTCATTTTCATCGCCGACGGCCTTCTCCATCGCCGTTTTCATCGCTGATGACTCTGCCCGCCGCCGCCTTCGCCTTCATCGTCGGCGCCTCCGCCTTCCCTTCGCCGTTTTGTCTTCGCCTTCACCGGCTGTAACCTGACGTTCCGCCTTCCAAACGGTCTTCAAACCGTTTGGGACCAAACGGTCTTGGAACCGTTCGGGACCAAACGGTCTTGAAACTGTTTGTCTTTCCATAATCTCTAAAAATACAAAAAATATATATACATAAAACAACACAAATACAAATAAAATCTAAATTGTTTCTAAACATGTCGTTCTAACTCATGATCTCCCATTTGTGCAGATATGGCATCACCAGCAAAGGCCGCCATCGGATCTAACGATTCTCCAATCTGGACAACAGAGCAACTAATGGCAGAACAAGCTAGACTCCAGAAGATCAGATATGACTTCAACTGGACTGGAAATGTGCCACCCAATATCAAAATGATAGAAGTCCTGTGCGACCTTGATCGCCTCGAAAAGTGCCTAGCTGAGGCACCTGAAGAAGAAGTTGCTATCTCTTATGATGATGATGAAGGCTCGGAGTACAATCCTAACTTTGAGGAGGAATCCCCTGCCAAAGAACAAAAGGGGAAACACAAGGTCCAGGAAACAACGACCGGACATCCCTCCAAGAAACGGGCAAGAAAACAAGTTCACCCTGACTCTGCTATAGATCAACCCCTTGCAACACCTACCACCACCATCCCTGCTACCACCCCCACCTTCCCTCCCGTCACCACCACAACACCACCACCAGAAAATCTCTTCATACATACCCACCCCTCCACTGACAAAATTCTCAAACCCACTAAGTACGTTTGCTCCAGCGTACTAATTAAGATGGGGATCCATGTCTGAATCTTCAACACGCTAGACAAAGACAACCTTGCAAGGCTATGTCTAGTACCTGAGATCTCATACTCTGAGCCCACCACTGAATTCTTCACCTTTCTTACAAAAGAACCCGTAGATATCATGGATAGATCAAGGGATGGGGGTGACAGAAGACTGGTCACCCAAATCTTCGGCACCAAGCTTGTCCTAATAGATAACATGTTGAACGAAGTTTTTATTGACAACCAGGAGCATCACAATAAAGCCAAGGATGTGGGAACCGAGCACCCTGAGTTCAACATACACAAATTTTGGAAATCTCTCATTGGGCTCCCCACCTATGATGCTAAGATGTGCAAAGCATCGAACATACATTATGGTTTCGTGCGCAACTTACACAAAATTCTTGCTGGCGCACTCTTCCACAGGACTGAAGGTGGAAACGTTATAATTTCAGATCTCTTTGTTCTCCGGTCCATTCTAAACGGAAGGCCAGTCAACATTGGACGCCAAATGATTCAGAAATTATCAGCTTACGCCCTGGGGAAGGAAATATGCATCGGGGCCATGTCACATCCATCATAAAATACCTTAAGATGGACAAACCCCTACCTCGCTGCACGCAAATAACGGGCAACATCCTTACTAATGAACAAACTTTGAAGAACTCCTTCATTATTAAGGAAAAGGATGCAAAACTACATTATGTCTTCCGCCCTACAGTAAAGTCATCAAGAACGCTCCTCCCGCTTCCGGAGCTTGAAAACTATGACACAGAAAAGCTCCTCTTCCCTGACGAGGAGCTTACACAACTCTTAACTTCGATTAAAGCAGCCGACAAGAAAGCACAAGCGGGACAAACAGAGCTTAGTATCACAGCCCCGACAGCTCGACCATTAAAAATACCTGTCAAACGACCTTCCAGAAGGCAGCTGCAGGCCCAACAGCTGTCGGGGACACCAACATCTAGGCCAAATCCAGAGGTCGAGACCCTCCATGAAGAAAACATAACCACCTCATCAATCGAATCTTTCATTCAGAGTCTACATGATCAGCTAAGTGCCACCACCATTCAACCTTCCACCATTCCGACATCTACCACTCATCTTTTCCCCACCACATCCACGCAACCATTCATATCCTCTTCTTCACCCCTATTCCCTTCGGGCTATCCCTTCTCCACCCTTATGCCCGACTTTACCACTTTCCCTTTCACCTCCACAGTTTCCACCCCATCACTATCACTACCACCACATTCACCTGAGATACCACCACCTTTCACATCCACCACCACCCCGACACCACTGGTGACTCCATCCATAGTCACCACGCAGTTCGGGGTATCATCAGTGTCTCTTCCGCAAGACACTAACACCATCCCACGCAGACCCCAGCCATCCCACCCTTCCGCTCCTGGAGTCCCTTTTTCCAATATCGGTGAGGAATTCGACCATCAATTCGACTTCGTCCGAAACCTCCTCACCGATCCTTCTAACATCTTACATTCTATTTTTTCTTGTGTGCAGGGTTTATCAAGACAGGTGGCCACGATTGACGAACACAACCGAGCCTTACCCAACATCCTCTAAGGCTTTCAACAACGACAAGATGAGGTGGCTAAGCAAGTTGAGCACCTCAACATCCACTACAACAACTTCTCGGAGCTGGTTCTTGGAGCGACGCACCAGCAAGAAGCGACGACAAAGCAAGTCAATGAGATATCTACGCAGACTCAACCTCTGCCTGAGACTCTTCGTGAGCTCCAGCAACAACAAGCAGTTCTGAGCAGGTGCTTGGACACCATCAGCAGCACACTCACACAATTAAATAATCTCCAAGAGGAGTCAACTAATAATTACATCTAGCAGCTACGTGCTCAAGTTACAGATCTAAAAGCACATCTCCTCTCTACCGAGGGTCGATATAATGACCTCAAAGAAACTCACAATGCACTGCTTGAAACACACGAGCATCTGCAAGTGGATTTTGATGAGTTACAAGCCACCCATCGGCAGTGCAAAATGACCGCAAGTAAAAAGCCAGCGGACACGGCAGCGGACGACAAGGATGGAGATAGTGACGAAGAAGATGACTCTGACTCATCTGCTAATTCGAACAAAGATACCACCTCCTCTGGTGATACACCTGATGACAGAGAGGACCCAGGCAATGCAGCAGAACCTTCTCACAAAGGTTCCAACAAAGGTCACCATGACAGTGAACATTACCCCAAATCCCAACACAATGATAATGTCAACATGTCATATGGGGACCAATTCTTTGATTATTCTGCTCTGGGATCCATCAGGGAGGCTCCTAAAGACGCGGCTTTCGCTGAGTTCCACCATTGTATACTAGGAACCAACGCCAACCAACCAACAACAACTGCTCCACCTCTCTCACCGCCTTCCCCCCATGACCAGGACGAGGCAGAACGAGTAAGCTTAGACATGGATGAAGATCTCGATTCTGCCTCTGACTCGGATGACGATCTACAAGGCCATGTAGAAGCCTTAGTACAACCTGCTTCTCCCCCTCCACAAGAGCTTCCCCCGCCACCACCTCTGCCGCACAAAATGCATGACCTGGATATGGCGGCCATCTCCCCAGTAGATGCTCAGGACCTTTTTATACTGAACACTATTGTGGATGATGCAAAGGCAGGGGACGACATCATTTATCACAATACCAAAACTAGGCACAAGATGACACGAGAAGACTTCCGCAACATCCTCCAACCTCGGTCCATGATGCCAATGGCAATCTTCCGTGTCCTTCTTGCCAATTGTATAGAAATGTACAGAAGTTCTAAGAGGCAACAGCCGGTTTTCAACGCATCGCCCGCTCTGTCTATTGGCCTTTTATACAAAGATATATGAGAAAAATCAATTGAGCGGTTGCGTGCCGATTTAGCACGACGAGCACGTTATCTTACCGTACCCTTTCAAGTCTCGGATCACTGGCTATTTATGATTGTCGATACCGAAGCTTGGGATGCCAAAGTCTATAATTTTTGCGGCGTTGAGCTACTCGTCGGTAAAATAAACTTTGTCGGTGAAGCATCAGGTGAAGTGAGATGTATTCCCTTCCGGCTGCTTAAGTTAATTTGGGCTGCACGCCCATCTCTCCGCCAAGACTGGAGCCAGCCTTGGTTCAAAATAATAAACCCTTAAGTTCAAGCTGCCTAGGGATCTGGGGACTGCGCTTTCTGCACCATATATCACATCCAAGTGCTGAACCAGGAAATCCCATTTACTGACCTCGTCACTGAAGATTTTCACTCTTTGCGAGGACGTTATGCCATGGAACTCATTTGCGATAGAAGGTTCTTTAAGGACCCGACAATGGCACGAGATGACGTCCCTCGTTATCTTTTTTCAGCTATCCAACGCCCGCAGAGGCGGCCCTTCCGCCACACTCTGAAAGAATTGGAAAAACCCAGGGAGCCGGCCTCAGCCACCGAGCAAAGTAAAAGTGATATTGATCCTTTGTCTGCCATAGAAACAACCTTTTCTGACTTCGATCACAGTGCTTGCAAAGGTCTCTCAGACATTGACCTACGTCTCATTATGACGTGGCTTTCAGCTGAGAAGGATTAGCTCGTCTTCATATCTAGGGATAGTTATGGCAGACACGCTTCGAGAGACTTTACAAATTAAAGGATCCCTTTCAGTAAGCTTAATGGCCGCTTATCAGTTTCTACTCCGCCAAACTAACCCGACAACATACATGGTGTCCCCTTACATGAAGGATGATCTTCTAAAGTTAAATAATTTCGGCACAACTGAAGCGCTGGCCTCCTTTTTACAGCACACAACGCTGAAGTTCATCATGTTACCCTTCCTCTATCATGAGCACTGGATGCTCCTGTCAACAAACCTACCAGAAGGAACAACTACAATATCCAACAGTTTCGATATCCAGTACAATCCACGGCAGAAGAACTTTGTCGTGACACCAAAGACGCCAACAGAGGTAGTGGCGAAGGAATGCGCTGACAAATTAATCGCCTTTCTAAGTCAGCATACACGGGCTTACGACAAAGACCACTTTCACCGCCCTTCCTTCAACCACAAATGCCCCGAACAAATCCGAGAATCCAACGACTGCGGCTTCCACGTCCTCTACTGGATGTAAACCATCATCGTTCTTCAAAGACCAGTAGAAGAAATGACTGACGTGGATTACCATGCTCTACGAGGAAATTTCACAGCACATCTACTTCAATCACCAGGGGCAAATTCAGAATTAACTTAGCCTGCAGCCCTTGTCATCGTACTTCTCAACCTATCACTTTGACACTCTGAGGACAGAGTGAGTGATAAGTTAGGGGGGGTACATTAGACAAGGGCGAGGTATCTTTTCTAAATCCTTCTTTTTCTATTTTTCCCTTTCTCTGTTAATTTTTCTTTTTCTTTATACAATTCTTTTTAACTTAAATTCTTTTGGAATAAAGTCACCCCCAACTAACCTTAGAATCATGTTAGTCCCCAAAAGTAAATAGCACTTAGACATTTAATGGTGATTTAATAATGTTCCTCCACTATTGATTTTCATGTTTTTGCTTCACTTCTTTATCTAACTCTACACAGGTCAATATTAAAACAGAAATAAGCCAGGCTCTCAAGGATGAGAGGGGCATCATGAAACTTCCAAATCAAGAAGTTTTGCAAAGTGGACCACAAACCAAATAAGTGCATGTTGAAAAACTCTAAGAACAGCTTTCCTCTCTTCAAAATAAAAGAGGCTTGGCCGCCCAAAATAATTTCCCAAGCAAAACCCAAAATCCAAGCATGCGAGTCATCGAATAAAAGCCAGAGAGTCGAATAAAATTATGAGAGTTGTGCCATAAATAAGGATCTATATAAAGAACCGATGAAGGTCTCACCCGACCGACACATTCAGCTGTCCTCACAAAGGCAGATGTGTCGTGCCCGGTAGTGAAACCCTAAGGTATCTAAATATATGAAAGGCTTATAAAGGGCTCACCCGCCTGGTACATTCAGCTGCCCTCACAATGGCAGATGTGTCGTGCCCGGTAGTGAGATCCTCAAAAGCATAGACAACCCCTCCCCCACTTGAAGGGGGAGTAACACTTCAAGCCTTTAGCCAACCCTCATACCCTCTCTAGCTTCCAGTAGGTCCTTCAGAGAGGTATAAAGCTGATTAGAGTCAACAACATGCACAGAATAAAGGTGGTCCCGATCCAAGCTACGAGATACAGAAAGTACCTGAGACCCAAGCAACTCTCGAAACCTAAAAGAGTCAAGGCAAGCAATAAGACTTGATATGACCTTACGAGAACTCAGGTTAAGAATTGAAGCAAGAGTATGGAAATCCTAACTAAATAAAATCGCCTCGCCATTACATGCCTCAGCTCTATATAACTTGAGGACAAGCTAGACTCTAAGTTAGGGGGTGATAACCTCCAATTTTGGATGGTTATCTTAGTCTTTTTATTTAGTTTTCCATACTCTTTCTAAATTAAAGTTATACATAATCCCTAAATTTTCCCTTTCATTGTAAATATACCATCAGACTAACTTTTCCCTTTTATATATGTAGAAAAACACAAAAAAAGATCATAAAAGACTAACTTAGCCTCAAGACCGCATGGACTCAAACGGTCCGAAGACCGCATGAAGACAATCGGTCCCGAGACCGCATGGAGTCACACGTTCTCAAGACCGCATGAAGCCAACCGGTCCCAAGACCACATGGAGTCACACGGTCTCAAGACTGCATGAAGCCAACCGGTCTCGAGATCGCATGGAGTCACACAGTCTCGAGACCACATGAAGCCAACCGGTCCCGAGACCGCATGGAGTCACACGGTCTCGAGACCGCATGAAGCCAATCGGTCCCGAGACCGCATGGAGTCACACGGTCTCAAGACCACATGAAGCCAACAGGTCCCGAGACCGCATGAAGCCAAACGGTTTTGAGGTCCAAACGGACTCAAGGTCCAAACGGTCTCAAGGTCCAAACGGTCTTGAGGTCCAAACGGTCTCAAGGTCCAAACGATCTTGAGGTCCAAACAGTCTTGAGGTCCAAACGGTCTCAAGGTCCAAATGGTCTTGAGGCCCAAACGGTCTTGAGGCCCAAACGATCTTGTGGTCCAAACAATCTCCAAACCGTTTGGACTTCACTTAAGGCCTATAAATAAGACCCCAAGGGTCCTCCACCAGAGATCAAATTTCAAACGTCCAAAGGCTGCCTCAATCACTCCAGAGCTCTTGCGACTTCCATCCTCCACCCCGGGGATGCCGGTCTGAGACCCATACTCCGTCTCGAAGCTGCTTTCTCTCTATCTGCCAAAGAAGGTGGGAAGAGGGAGATATCGTCATCGCGCAACCTGTGAAGCTAGTGGATCGTTTCTCTCTCTCCAAGGGGTTGACTTTCCTCTCTCCTTTATGGGGATGATGCACTCTCTCTCTTCTTGCCTCCTTCTTTGTCCTAGTCATGAGCGAGTAGTCTCTTTCACTAGGGTGCGGGGAGTAGCCCCGCTACCCATGTTTTCATATCATGTAAATGTAATCCATAATTTGTAATATAGAGTTCTTATCTTTTCAGTTCGACATCAGACGTTTAATGAATGCATGTTGCTTGATCTCCAACTTGTGTTATCCTCTATCTTTTAGTATGAATTGTCTATGTTTGTACTATTAGATTCGAAACTCGTTTGTATGTTGGTTCTTGATGCATGTATCCACCTTGCATCTGTTTCGATATCTAAAAGTGTATCTCAAGAATTGGAGTAAACTCACTATCATTCGTTGCACTTTCATACTATGAAATGGAATCAGTTGACGTATGAAAGTGCAACCTTGGTAAGTCGAGGAACACACTTTGCGAGGGGAATGATGCAAAGTAGGTGACCATTTGTTTGGGAATGGCTGGCATTGCAACATTCCCGCACTTCTCGTAGTTAGTTCTCTGAAAGGAGAGTAAGTCTACAAAGATACTAACTGACTAAACTCTTTTTGCAGGTTATGTTTTGCTTTGCATGAGTTGATCCATGTGTAGTGGCGGTGAAAAACCAATCATAGCCTAGTGACTTTTATCATAGTTTAACTCCTAAGATTTACTTTCTTTCTTTACTTTACATGTTCTTAGTTTAAAACAACAAAACTCAACTTTCGATTTAAGTGCCTACTAGTAAGTGATTAAGTGAAATTCTAACGTTTTCCATCTTGTTGCTTGCAACAAGACCGTTGTCCTGAGGATTCAACCCTTAACTATACTACGATAAGACTTCCACGTATCTTAGCATACGTGGGTGGAGTTCTTTATCTAGTATATGCAAGGCTAAACCTAGAGACTTACTATCTTTAGGATTTTTAGTTGGTGCACGCAATTCCACGTAAGTGGAAGCTCCATCAATGTGCCTTCCTATTACAAAATAGATGCACATGTAACTAACCTTATCTACCTGCAAGGGTTATGAATAAATGACACACACACAACACACACACACACACACGCACACACGCACACACACACACAATATATATATATATATATATATATATATATATATATATATATATATATATATATATATATATATATATATATATATATATATATATATATATATATATGTGTGTGTGTGTGTGTGTGTATATATGTATATGTATATATATATATAAACACATATATATAGGTAGATATATATATATATACAAACATATATATATACAAACATATATATATATATATATATATATATATATATATATATATATATATATATATATATAGGCTCATAATTCAATGCCCACGTGGGTATTCAGCGTTTGCTGCCCGTGAGATTTGAGTCATATTACGTAATTACATTTTATGCCACCGTCTTTCTCTTGCGCTCAGAGCCAATGACATCGGTATAGTTGTCGCGTACGTCACTCATGAATACAACGCGCGGTTGATTTGATATAGAAATTCAGTGGTTAGGTTAGCACATAGCCATCTTTTCCTCACCTGATGAACTCGACTGCGTGGTCGCCACCGTAGCGGCTGACCGCGCCTTCTTCGTCAGGCTAGGCACCGACGACCGCTGGTCCCTGCGACTACCAACGACCGATAGCAGCAATCCCACGGTGCCTTCCAGAAGAAACAACAGCCCCTTGCCTACACGATGCTCGGGCATCGTCTCGTGCAAGGGAGGGTTCTACTTCCTGGGGCTGGACTGGAAGCTGCTTGAGGTGAACATCGACGGCTCCATGCTGAAGAAGAGGGTGCTGAACATGGACTGCCAAGTGCTACCACACACGGCGGAGTGCAGATAGAGATACCTCGTGGACTCGGAGGGAGAACTGCTGCTTCTCTTGGTCGATGAGAACTTGGTCTTCACTGTATTTAGGGTGAACTTTGGATCCGAAGCGTGGGCGCTGATCGACGACGGCGGGTTGAACGGACGTGACCTGTACGTGGGTAGCGGGTGTTCGGTCTCCATGCGACCAGGAACTACATGCGGAGGGTGCATGCGGATCTTCTACAGTTACCCTCCGCACCTCATCGGGCAGATGGATCAGCGGGTGGCCATGATTAATGCTCGCTGGTTTTGGGCTGCCAACTTCGTTGGTCCCTACGGCAAGGCCCTCAAGTACAAGACGCCCGGTAACCACAACAGCTTGCATTGGGAAGGCTGCTTTTGGTTCATACCCGAGGTTTGGGGCCCGGAAACATGGCTTGTGTAGCCTGACCTACCAAAAATATGGTATAAACCATTCATTTCCCTGAACAGTGTTCTAGACTATTTTCTTTACTTGACCCAATTCTTAAAGAGGATGGGCGGATGATGGTCATCGTATACAAAATTCTAAGTTTTAGCTTCAATATTTGGTTTTCTTCTAGGTTGATTATATATTCCAAAATGTTTCACATGATCAAAATTCATCAACACGTTTTACGTTTCGAGAAGAATGAAATTCCTTTGCTTCACACGATCAAAATTCATCAACACATTTTACTGGGATCGGTAGCTTTAACCTGTGATTCACTTTCAAGAAGAGCAAAATTTCTTTAGGGCATGTTTGGATGCACTTAGTTCTATCCCCATGTATGAGTAGAAAATTAAAAATAGAGAGAACAAACTACACATCCGCTATTTGGTTGTAAGCAGATTCAAGTTCAAACGTTGGTATGTTTCTATTTGGTTGTATGCAATTGGTAGATAGGATGACATGCGGTTAGTTTACCACAAAATAAAAGTGAAAGGTAGAGATATACATGGTATGAGGATTTGGAATTGGAGGCAAGTTACCAAAGGGATTGTGTTCTGCTATGCTCCCTTCAACTTATACGGCGGGCGGTTGATTTAATACGGATGTTGCTCATTTCGTAGCTCAGCCACTGACCCAGATAGAGTCCAACTCAACAACTTCCCACCTATCACCTGCTGTTGTGGCTCCAAGTTCTTCATACAAGTCAAGATGATGTTGCAACTTACTATCAATGAACGGCTGTGGGAGTGAGAGGAGCATGGAACCTGTAGAGATCCACAAGACCAGGATCCTCCCTCCCGTCGCAACACACGAGTTGGTCATCCCCCAGCTCCGGTCCGCGGTAGATGCCCTCGACGCTGAACCGCCCAGTGTTAGCTCCGGAACTATCTGAATTGAGGTGAGAGCTTGGTCAGTGCATCCCTGCCTACCTGTCTTTCTCCTCGGCCCTTCCCCACGATCCAATGTCTTCTTTGGAAATGCAGGTCCCTGTCATGCAGAAAAGTGAAATAATCAATTGGCTACAGGAGTAGCGCACCCTCCAGCGGTGCTACTTCTCTGGCAGGAGTCACGCCCACGACTGTGTTCTCCTCCTAGGAAACGGTAACAGAAATGGTGGGATGCACAATGACTCTATCCACTGCGGGGCTGCTTCTTCCACTAACGGCGTGGTCAGTGTTGCTGGTGTGGGGTCAGCTGTCTATTTCAGAGGGTTGGATTTGTTTACTTTGCAAGACTGGAGGAGTATAAGGAGGTAAGCCTCTTTCCCAGTGGGCTTCTCGGATGCTGTACATTCCTGGTTGATTGTATCCTCCCCAGTCCCAGGGGGCTCGACTTGTGCTTCTTGTTTCTTTACGAGGGAAAGGATGCGCTTGAGCAGAGGCCTCATCGAGCGGTGACCATCGTTGCCGGTGAAACTTCTTTGTCTGTAGTTACTCTAAGGATGAGCGGGAAGCTGTCAGGACCAAAGCAGAGTTGAGCAGCTCGCAGTGGAAAGGAAGGAGCTCAAGTAGAAGACTCTCTATACTGGTGGCAGTTGTAGACAGTCTGTTTTAAGGGATTATGATTTGGTATTGATGATGGATGAGGTTATTGTTTGACGGGGAAGAGGCGCACTCCGCTGGCCGGTGAACTCGAGCTGCTACCCACCAATGAAAATCGCAATTGGTTCTGCCACTGAGGAGAAGGGAGGTGACATGACAGGATAGGACGGCTTCCCCTCCTTCTACTTCTATTTGTGGCTTCCGCTTACCTTGCAATGAGGTTGGGGGTATTTATTCCCATTATTTCCCACCAACAGTCGTAGCGACGAAAATAGGTTGCTACTTCTATATGTATCTAATGTTGATGACATCGTTTAGCGGGTTCAATAGCTACAAGTAGTGTAATGTGATGCATTTTATTCAATATTTGTAAGAAAAGAGAACATTTTTTGGGGAAATAAAAGGAAACATTGAGTATTTTGACTTGTGTTTGGAATCTATTGTTGTGTTACCTTGAGCTCCAGAAGCTGTATGTATACACTGATTATGTTACAAAGAAACTTTTCTAATCAAATGTTACTCTTTGAAGAATATTTGTCTCTCTTTGTGTCCAATGAATACTCTTTCTTTTGAAATACTTACATTTTTTGAGTTTCTCGCAAGCTTTTTTCAGTTACTCGCATGTTTTTTTAGTTACTCACAAGGTTTTTTCAGTTACTCACAGGCTTTTTTCAGTTACTCGTAGGTTTTTTTTTAGTTACTCGGAGGCTTTTTTTAGTTACTCATAGTTACTTGCAGGCTTTTTTCAGTTACTCACAGGGAGTTTTAGTTACTCGCAGGGTTTTTTCAGTTACTCGCATGGTTTTTTCAGTTACTCGCAGGCTTTTATCAGTCACTCACAGTTACTCGCAGGCTTTTTTCAGTTACTCGTAGGATTTTTTAGTTACTCATAGGGTTTTTTCAGTTACTCACATGGTTTTTTCAGTTACTCACAGTGTTTGTTCAGTTACTCCCAGGGTTATGACAATTACTCGAAGTGTTTATTCAGTTACTCACAGGTTTGTGACAGTTACTCGCAGTGTTTTTTCAGTTACTCAACCATTACTTACAGTGTTCAATTACTCACATGCTTGTTTCAATTACTCGTAGGATTTTTTCAGTTACTTGCATTGTTTGTTAAGTTACTCGCAGGGTTGTGACAGTTACTCACAGTGTTTTCGTAGTTACTCTAATCCTGTAGTTACTCGCAGGGTTGTCACAGTTACTCATAGTGATTTTTCATTTACTCGTATTGTTTTCACAGTTACCCTAACTACTATTCGAGTTACTCGTAGTGCTCGTTCAGTTACTCGCATTGTTGTCATAGTTACTCGTAGTGTTTCACAGTTACTCGCAGGATTTTTTCAGTTACTCACAGGTTTTTTTAGTTACTCGCAGCGTTTTTTCAATTACTCACATAGTTTTTTCAGTTACTCATAGTGTTTGTTCAGTTACTCGCATGGTTGTGACAGTTAATCGCAGTGTTTGTTTAGTTACTCACAAGCTTGTTTCAGTTACTCACAAGCTTTTTTCAGTTACTTGCATTGTTTGTTCAGTTACTCACAAGGTTGTGATAGTTACTCACAGTATTTTTGCAGTTACTCTAACTGCTATTACAGTTACTCACAGGGTTTTTTTAGTTACTCGCATTATTGTCACAGTTACTCGTAGTATTGTCACAATTACTCGCAGTGTTTTTTCAGTTACTCATAGACCTTTTTTAGTTACTCGCAGTATTTTTTCAGTTACTCCAGGGTTGTGACAGTTACTCGTAGGGTTTTTTCAATTACTCAATGATTACTCTTAGTTACTCAACCACTACTCTCAGTTACTCAACCATTACTCTCAGTTACTCAAGCATTACTTTTCAGTTACTCAAGCATTGTGTTACTTTCAGTTCAGTTACTCGCATGGTTGTATCAATTACTCGTAGTAGTTTCAGAGTTACTCTTATAGCATTCAAAGCATAACTGAAAAAACAATGCGAGTAACTGAAGCATTACTCTCAGTTACTCAACCATTACTCTCAGTTACTAGAGCATTACTCTCAGTTACTAAAACATTACTTTTCAGTTACTCAAGCATTCTGTTACTTTCAGTTCAGTTACTCGCAGTGTTTGTTCAGTTACTCACAGGGTTGTGAGAGTTACTCATAGTGTTTTTTCAGTTACTCGTGGTGTTTTCACAGTTACTCTAACTGTTATTATAGTTACTCGCAGGGTTTTTTTAGTTACTCGCAGTATTGTCACAGTTGCTCGCAGTATTGTCACAGTTACTCGCAGTGTTTTTTCAGTTACTCGTAATCCTTTTTCAATTACTCACAGTGTTTTTTCAGTTACTCCAGGGTTGTGACAGTTACTCGTAGGGTTTTTTAGTTACTCAACCATTTCTCTCAGTTACTCAAGCATTACTCTCCGTTACTCAAGAATTACTCTCAGTTACACAAGCATTACTTTTCAGTTACTCAAGCATTCTTTTACTTTCATTTCAGTTACTCGCATGGTTGTATCCGTTACTCGTAGTGGTTTTAGAGTTACTCTTACAACATTCAAAGCATAACTGAAAAAAAATGCGAGTAACTGAATCATTACTCTCAGTTACTCAACCATTACTCTCAGTTACTCAAGAATTAATTTTAGTTACTCAAGCATTACTTTTCAGTTACTCAAGCATTATGTTACTTTCAGTTCAGTTACTCACATGGTTGTATCAGTTACTCGTAGTGGTTTCAGAGTTACTCTTACATCATTCAAAGCATAACTGAAAAAACAATGTGAGTAACTGAAGCATTTCTATCAGTTACTCAAGCATTACTCTCAGTTACTCAAGCATTACTCTCAGTTACTCAAGCATTACTTTTCAATTACTCAAGCATTCTGTTACTTTCATTTCAGTTACTCTCATGGTTGTATCTGTTACTCGTAGTGGTTTCAGAGTTACTCTTACAACATTCAAAGCATAACTGAAAAAACAATGTGAGTAACTGAACCATTTCTCTCAGTTACTCAAGCATTACTCTCAGTTACTCAAGCATTACTCTCAGTTACTCAAGCATTACTTTTCAGTTACTCAAGCGTTATGTTACTTTCATCTCAATTACTCACATGGCTGTATTAGTTACTCGTAGTGGTTTCAGAGTTACTCTTACATCATTCAAAGCATAAAGATATTTAAAGCATTCAAGAACATAAGCATTCAAACCATAAATGTATTTGAAGCATAAAGTAATTATAAAAACACCTAGAGTAACATGGATATACATAATCATCTTAATGGAATTGAAGATGGCTGGTCACCTCAAGATCAAGTTTATTACTCTTATTTCTTTCTCGTTGATTATGATAGTAACGAGTGTCAAATAGTTATTTTGTGCATGACTTGGTTACAATTAATATTCTATTATTAGTGTTTGGTGAATAAGAGTTATCAATAAGCATCAAATTTTGTACAACGGTGGACTATAGCGGACTAGCTACTAATAATCATTGTGGGGACAAGTTTATGGAGAATTTAGTTGGATTTAACACATGATAAATGATACCTATATGACCATATCACTACAGAAATAAGTAATTATAAATATACACTTTAACATATGATCGGATGATACCTATATGACCATATTACTACATACAAAAGTGAAAAATATAAATATTATTTTACATCCCTGTATTCACGATTAGACACACATTCAGGCATTTCATCAAATAGGATGGAGTCATCATCGTGTGATTAAGGTGACGTAAAAGTTACTGGGAGTATCTTATGTACAATATTGCCAACTCATGATTAAGTGAACATGGTCCTATCCATGTGTTCATTACTATTAAATCTCCCTTAAGTTTTGTTCTCCTTCCGAGCCTACAGAAGATGGTGTTGTTTTGGAACGAATGTCGATTTCTGTGACCTGTGAGCATACAGGCCTAGACAACTGTGACCTTACTGGTGTCCTCAAACCTGCCGGCGAACATTCCAATCTGCAGGCCAGATACCTTGAACCTCCTCTCCCTGCAAACGATTGAGAACCAACAACGCCTACTCAACACTCCACTGACGGCCTTCTTCCCGATGCATGCCTCGAAGGCTCAAATCGATATGAATAGGAAGACACATGTTCTAACTTGAAACGCTGCCCTTCGGAATTGCACCCGTTTTTTCTTTTTCTTGTGGGTGTCAATCGGCCCAATTCGATCCATGAAGCATATGGTCAAGCAGAAACATTTTTACATAAATTTGTCATTCATGTTGTGATCGTCTGCTTCCTTTGGGATGTTCGTACGCGATGGCCGATAGCCATGATGAAGGTGTCGACAGGTCCATACATTAGTAATTCGGTTGACTGTAGTGTGCTCGATAGCAGTGAGGGTGACATGCCTTCTCATTCTCAGACCCGCCTTCAGTCCTGGTGGGTCGTGTTCATTGTATCCCCTGTCTGTGGGAAAGAAGAGGTAGCTATCTTCGTCATCCTACCTCCAGTTGCTCGTCCTGCTCCTATTGCCACTCTTCAATTGCTGCATCTTTTTCCCTCGCAGCGTAAGCCAAGAAGAAAGACCTGATTCAATGCTGTTGTGCTACCGTAGAGATGCTGATGCATTGCCAGCGTAGGCATGGGGGTTCTTCTCCAACAGTCCAGTCTCCAACTGGCTTGCTGACACTCATAGAGGAAATGACAACGAATCAAAAACACGAGTTTTGAAAGAAGGTCTGATTTTTCTGGGTGCGTGCTTGCGGGAGAGCTCAAGAACCCGTACCCTTGGCATGGGAGTCGTCGGAGTAGCTGGTGACGGCGAGTATGCCACACATCGTTGGTTTCCGGCGAGATAGGACGAAGGGAGGATTCAACACCTAGAGAGAGAGAGGTTTAAAGGGGATTCATAGGGTCGGGAATGGATAAGAAGCGGAAAGGAGGGAAAATGGAGGGAACGCCGAGATCTCATCTCTAAGTCGTTGCGTCGGAATCTTCTATTATTAGTACTGCACCCGGACGACGACGAGTACGTCCTTGAAGTCGACGACGCAGCCCTGTCCTCGCGGTGGGTCTACATTTGGGGGACTGCCCTGCCCTCCATTGTTCAACTGTTCGGTGGGCACCATCCTGGGCCTGCTTTGCTCGGTAGTCGTCGGTCTCAGCAAAATGTTCATCCGGATGCCACATCCACCGAAACCCTAGAGTAGCGCAGGCGCCGGCGGTAGCGCCCAGGAAGAAGAAGAACAGGAAGTAAAGGGGAGTACGACAGATGCCTCAGGGGAAGTGGGTCGCCGAGATACGTGATCTGAGGCGGGCAGCTCGTGTATGGCTCGGTACATTCAAGACCGCTGAGGACGCTGTAAGGGTGTATGACAGAGCAACCATCAAGTTCCGTGGAGCTCGTGCCAAGCTCAACTTCCCCTTCCCCGCAAGAGTTATTCCCTCCGAGAGAAGCCTAAGAAGAGCTGTCGGTACCTCGACCACGAGTACGCCTCCAACTCCAACTGGCAGCACTTCACCACTGCTGCTGTTGGAGGAGCAGGTGGTGGAGGGGTGAGTGCCGCCTCGTGGATGCATCCTGCGGCTTTGGCGGTGCTGAATGGGGGAGAAAGCGGCAGTTAGTTACTGTAATTACAAATATTTCCACCGTGCTTCTCCTGACGGGTAGCATCTCCTACGTACCCGCGCGGGTAACAAATACCATATATATATATATATATATATATATATATATATATATATATATATATACACACACACACACAAAAGCATTACCGATGGGCGTGTAAATCCAAAAATAGAACTGCAAGAAAATAGAGAGAGAAACGTATATTTTTAATGAATGAATGACATATATATATATATATATATATATATATATATAGATAGATATACATATATATATATATACATATATATACATATATATATATATATATATATATATATATATATATATATATATATATATATATATATATATATATATAGATATACATCTATATACATATATAGATATACATATATAGATATACACATATATATATATATATATATATATATATATATATATATATAGATATATAGATATATACATATATATATATATATATACATATATATATAGATATACATATCACTATATATATATATATATATATATATATATATATATATATATATATATATATAGATATATACATATATATATATATATATACATATATATATAGATATACATATCACTATATATATACATACATATATATATATATATATATATATATATATATATATATACACATACATATATATATACATACATATATATATATATATATATATATATATATATATATATACACACATACATATATATATATATATATATGGATATATATATATAGACACACACACAAGCATTATTGATGGGCGTGTAAATCCAAAAATAGAACTGCAAGAAGATAGAGAGAGAAACTTATATTTTTACGTAGAAAACCCACATGATATGTGACTCTAAATTTGAGACAATACATAAAAAAGAAAAAAAATCATAACTATAGAAATAAATTCTTCAAATTCTACCACCCTAAAATATCCCAAAAAGATACCTCCTCCATAAAAATACTAAATAATAGATAGTCATAAGAAATAGTCTCCGTTGCGGCTGCCGGCTCTCGGTTGCGGCTCTATGCAGCGGATGCAAGACAGGGATATATAGTCCCGTGTCAAAGCAGCGACTACAGTCAACAATGTCCTAATGGGGCCGGACAGCTGCTAGGCCCAACACTCCTGGACCTGGTGAGTACCCGCAAAGGCAACTCCTTTGCCGGACAGCACAACCGGTTGGCTCCAACTACGGTGCCCGGTCGACATAAGAGGAAGTTTTCTTTGCGCAACCTAGAGCTAGTTTGGTTGGTGTTGTAGGGTGCAGTTATGTGAATTTATAATGTAAAAATATACATCAAACACGCACTTTGTTACCTGACTGCACCCTATCAAATAATACCCTCCTCGGCTCCTCCGCCTACTACTGCTCCTCATATGTCCCTCAGCTATTGGTCCAAACGTTAGTGGCTATGGTGGTGGCCACACATCTAAAGTAGGCTTACAGGATTCACTGAAACGAAGAAGAGGCTACTTCTGCACACTGGCGACAGTAACTTTACCGATTTAGTTTGCTGGGATGAAAAATGATGGGAAAACAATTATAGAGATTCTCTAGTAACAATCTAGATCCATCCAGTGTTGATGCCCATTTTTTTAGGACGTGTCTGTATACACGGATCTCTAAGGGGGTTGGAAACAGACGAGATTAGTGTCAACACTGTCCTGAAAAAAGAACCTTAATACTGAATCTGTTGCCCTATGGAAGGCTGATTCAAACCTCAACCTTATTATAGCCATCAAGGAGATGGCTGGATCTAGAAAGACGGCCACCACCCAGTCTGCTAACAACGACGAGAAAGTGGCTGCTTAGTTCAAAAAGAGGTCATGGATTGACGTCAAGAAGGAGTTTATACCGGTAAAAAATCCAATGTTGAGTGGCATGCTGAACAAGATCTCAATCATTCAGCTCCCAAACTCCCCTATGGAGAACACAGATCTCCAGCGGATTTTGGAGGCTGGACGGCTGAGATATGTTCAGCGGGTGCTGAAAAACCCTTTCAACACCAGATCTGGACTGGTTTATACCCGACAAGGTCCTCCAATCCCTGGGCAAACATCACCGCTACATCAAACATCACCGCTACATCAGCTTGGATACGTCAATGAACAAACTCAAACTATTGGTGTCCCATAAGGTGTTGCTGGTGTTTGACAACACTGAGAATGGCTTTTCGGGAAGAAAGGGGACACCATGCACGGCTGCTGCTCGAATCCCTGGGCTGACGGCCCTAGTCCCTACACACACGCGAGTATTACTGGGCACACGAACACACGAGCACGAAGACACAAAGGAGTTTTGCGCTGCGTGAAGCTGCAGCTTTTCTGGTTCTGTTTATCTTCTATTTATTCACGCAATGAACTACAATAGAAAGATGTACGTGCCTAGCTTTGTGCCATGATCCCACGAATTGATCATGCACTTGACAGCATAGCAACTAGATCCTACAAGCACGGCACCATCACAGGTCGTGGCCTCGTGCCCTATTTGATGGCAAACAGGAATTAGATAAAGCAACATAATTATCTAATAAAACAACTAGATTATCTAACATGGGCAAACATCACCGCTGCGTCAACTTGGATACATCAATGAACAAACTCAAATTATTGGTGTCCCATAAGAAGGTCTTGCTGGTGTTGGACAACACAGAGAACGGTTACTAGGGAAGAAGGTGGGACACCGTGTGTGCGCGGCCGCTGCAAGGAGCGAGGTGCTGGTGAGCACAACAAGAGACCGAATCGCTGGACATATGGATGCCAAAACTACTTACCCACTGACAGGGCCATCCGAGCAGGAATGGCTTGAGCTGTTCAAGTCTAAGACGGGATTTGAGCGGTGAGGGTCAGTTTTACATAGTCTGGCGTGGAAGACAGAAAACAGGTGCCACTGGTCACCGTTTGCTGCCATATCTCTAGGTAGCCTCATGTCCATCAAAGAGATCCGCAACAATAGACTTGTGCACTTGATGATGAGACAGGGTCAAGAAGCACTAATCCAAGGAGACAAAGGGATCAAGAATATGTTGCTTAGAAGTCATGATTTCCTATCTCTTCACTTGAAGCCGTGCTTTGCATTCTGCACCGTTTTTCCAGACGACCATGATTCCTCCCTCCGGCCGTCAGATCACAGGAGGACCTTCATTGCGTTCTTCAGTGCCTCAAAACATTGCCGAAGAGTCTTTTCCTGAAAATGTCGTGCTTGTGTGTCCTCTAGATTAGCAACAGGGGAATGTGCAAGCTACCAGAGACGATCGGGGAGCTCAAATTGCTACGGTACCTCAATCTTTCTAATACCCTCGCTGCCAAACTTCCAAACTCAATCACTTTCCTTTATCACCTCGACACAATAAACTTAGGAGATTGCTACTTAATTCATGAGCTTCCCCAAAATATTGTTTGATGGGGGGAGGGGGGATAAGTGTGTTTCACGTGTCTGTGAAACCGCCCCCTACGAGCCAGCGTGCTCACCCCTTTTTCCTCCCCCACCCACTCTATCCTTCTTAAACAACTGTTTTTTTTACATTTAGTTTTTATTTTATTTTTAATGTTTAATACATAATTAGATTTTTCACAAAAATCATTAGAATCCATACAAAAAACACTTTCCGACAAGACTAATATTAGCATATTTTGAAAAAACAGTAAAAATAGATGGAGTTTTGACATGTATCATGCCCACAATCAATCCAATGCACATGGTTTGGACTTGAATGGACTCAATTCAGACTTGAGCCTAATTCGATTCTAAACGTTCCCAGCTTGGACTTAAATGTGCCCAATTCATATATGATTGTGCCTAGTTAGTGTTGTAGTGCACCTATTTGTCATCATCATCATTATTATCATCATCATCATAATCATCATCATCATCATCATCATCATCATCATCATCATCATCATCATCATCATCATCATCATCATCATCATCATCATCTTCTTCTTCTTCTTCTTCTTCTTCTTTCTCTTCTTATTTTTCTTGATTGCATCCAGATGACTAGTTTGGACTTGAGTGCACCCAATTCAGACTTGATTGCATCGGGCTTGAACGCCCAATTCATACTTGATTGTGCCTAATTTTGACTTGAATGCACCTAGTTTCAACTTAAATGCACCCAACTCAGACATGATTGCGCCCAATTTCAACTTAAATGCACCAAACTCAGACATAATTCCACCCAATTAGTGTTATATCAATGCACCTAGTATTTGGACTTGATTGCGCCCATTTCGGATTTGAATGCGCCCAATTTAGACTTGATTGTGCCTAGTTTGGACTTGTACAACTTGAATGCGCCCAGTTTGGATGTGATTGCACCCAACTAGTGTTGTATCAATGCACCTTTTTTTGCAATACATACCATATTTTGCATGTATTGCACCTAAATTCTAATGGACAAATAAATTTTATACACCAATTTAAAAAAAAATCGTCATTCGTCTTGTTAGATTGTATATTTTTTTGATGAATCTAACTATTTTTATTTTGTAAAAAAATACACTACGGATTGAAAATTATATGCGATACAAATTTCTCTCTCATTATTCCCACTCATTCGCTCTCCACAAACATATCAAATCAACCACTTGTCCCCTTTACCTACCCATGTCACCTCACCCTAAAACCATCTGCCCTCACCCAAAACCACCCTACCTCGAGCACCACACCTGCAAATTCAGCCACAGGGGGTGCTTGAAATGTGGGTAACCCCCTGGGAGTGTGACACACTCATTTTCATTATCTATATAGGTTGAGCTTAGGTATAACAGTACATAAGTGGGGTGGAGAAAAAATAGTTTATTCTTTTGTGCAAGCTAAGAATAGGACCACAATTATTTTTCATTTTTCCATCTCCTTTTTTGCACAAAATGATAATTGCTTAACTAATTAATTGGTTATCTAGTTATGCTTTTAAAATTGGAAGTGGGCTCCTTATTTTCCTTATTAATTGGAAAAACGGTGACTTCTTTATTAATTGGAAAGAGACTCCTTTTCCTTATTATTTAGAAAGACATATTTTCCTTCTTAATTGGAGAGCGACTCTTTGTTTTTCTAATTAATTGGAAAGAGATGCTTTCCTTCTTAATTGAAAATGGACTCCTTAGTTTCCTTTTTACGTGCTCAAAAGAGATCGTGTCATCATGTCTTACTGGGAATAGGACTTGGGGTTTTGAGAGGATTATAATTAGGGTTGAAATTCAGGTCGGGTTGTTACGGGTTTACTAAAGCCCCGACCCGAACCCAAATTTTACCAGTAGATCGTGGGACGGATCGTGATCCGATACTTTTCACACTTCATAGGCCCAATCCCATCCCATAATATATATGTGGGTTGCGGCTCGGGTTTGGGTTCATCCTGTGTTGTTATATTTTTTACATATTAAAGATAGTGACATATTCAAGTTTTTAATTTCTTTCATTAAAATAAGTATATGTCAAAATATTTATATTGTGAAATATATATACACACTATTTGACTATGTTCTAACTTGCAAATATTTCATGAAGTATATAAATTTTGAGTGAATAATGGGTTGAATTTATTGATAACTTACTCTATAATGTCCATTGGACATCAAATTGGTTCTATAGGGAAATTTCTTATTAAACAATTTTCTTGTCATTATCGTTACAAAGAGTTATGTATAGGCACCACATGTCTCTTAACATATTATTAAGATTTGTCAAGACATAGAACTCTTTACCCACCATTAGAAAATGAAAAGTCTAACCGAGTTGCATGGTTAAGTAAAAGGAAAAAAAGCAAGAAATTGAAAAATATGATATCATGAACATAGTTTCAAATTAATGTATAATTAAGATTTTTAAAGATTTTATTACCCACTATTAGAAAATAAAAAGTCAAGTTGAGTTGCATGGTTGATTAAATAGGAAAAAACAAGGAAAGGATGACATCATGAAAATAGTGTCAAATTAATGTAGATTGTCTAATGAAGAGTTAAGCCATTTATGAGGAAAATCATCCATAAGTTGATTTCCATTTAAATTACCATAAATAATTATATATATGACTTTCTATTGTAAAATACAAATATTGTAAATCACTATATTATATACAATATTTTAGAAATCATTTAAATAGTTTTAAAATAGAAAAATTATAGAAGTGTCATGGTTGACTAACAAGGAGATAACCAATAAATTGGAATAAATAATTGGCATGAACATAGTTTGAAACAAATGTAGAGTAATCAATGAATGTCAAAGAAGTTGACGAGGCTCTTAATCCATTGAATTGCGTCCTTGCCAATACAAGAATTAGGAGTTATGTATATGGATTTTTTTCATGTAGCATATAACTACAACAAGAAAGAATACCATATAATATGTGATAAATATAGTATTATATATATAAATATATATATGTATATGTGTATATATATGTATATATGTGTATATATATTAATATATGTGTATATATATTAATATATGTGTATATATGTATATATATGATTGGGTCTTTGGGTCTTGGGGTTCAATTTTGCCTAGATTCTAATTCGACCCATATTAAAATGTGGGCCAAAGGTCAATGCCCTAGCCCACCTATAGAAAATAGTGAGTCGGTCGTGGGTCGGGTTCCATGGGTCAAGCTATTGTACAAGTTTGTGCTGACAAGTCCCTCTTTGTGTCTTACTAGGCCTCAAGGGGATGATCTGTGACTTTGGGCGATTCCATCTATGTAGAAGTCAAAGGAGAAGGATTTGTGGACTTGAAATTTCCTTTGGGGAAAGATCTAACACTTCATAGAGTCAAAACATATTTCATCAATTTGGCGTTGCATCCTTAGTGGCACAATTATTGTTAGGGATGGTTTTAGAATAGTCTCCAAATGTAATAAGGCTATTATTACATGCCTTCGTGATTCTTATTTTTTGACGAGAGGTATTTAGGGTATATGGACAACCATTTAAGAATTTATTAAAGCTGTTTCAAATTCAATTTTGAATTTTAAGAAAGTAGTTATGTTTAGATAAATCTTGTATCTTCTAATGTATGGCATAGCTATTGGGGCATGTTAATGTTGTCTCACTGAAATGAATGATGAATCTAGATTCAATTCCTAAATCCAATATTAAAGTTAGTAGATGTGAAATATATTTGAAAGAAAAACTTTCTAGAAAGCCTTTTCAATTTGTTAATAGGAATTCATAAATCTTTGATTGAGTGCACAATGATATATGTGAGTTTAATGAGATTACTACTAGCAATCAAATACTTTATTTTATAACCTTTATTAATGATGAAAATAAATACTATTAAATCTATCTAATTAAAATAGATATGATGCATTACACAAATTAAAAATCTTTAATAAAGAAGATAAAACTCAATTATTAAATACTTAAAAAAAATTAGGTTTGATAGGGGAGGAGAGTACACCTCAACTTTTTTCTTGGAATTTTGTAAATTCCATGGTGTAATTAATGAGGTTACCACTCCTTATTCACAATATTTCAATGGGATTGTAGAACGTAAGAACAAACCTTATTAGATATGGTTAATACCTTATTCCAAACCTCTAGTCTACCCAACTTTATGAGGGGAAGCTTTGAGTATGACTTGCCCTATTTTGAATAGAGTTCCCCATAAACATGTTGAAAGTCATCCGTCAAAGAAATAGAGAGGAAGAAAATCAAGTCTAAAATATCTTCAACTGTGGGCGTGCCTTGCTAAGGTACTTGTCACTGAACACAAATGGAAGAAATTGGGACCAAAAACACTTGATGCCATCTTCTTGCATATTGTAGAGACATGTTATGCCTACATAAATGTCAAGCACTGATGTCAATACAATTGTGGAACTACGTGATGGTAGATTCTTTGAGAATGTGTTTCCCATGATGTTTGGTATGCCCAAAGAAGTCTCTCAAGAGAATTCATTCACCACAAGTTCCAATAAAGAGCACATGGAAAGGATGAAAAATTTAGAGAGCGATTTAGAATATACTATTTCTGAATTTGATGATTCTGAAGAGATGGCGGAACAAAAGAGAAGTAAATGATGAAGGACATATAAGGATTTTGGATGTGAGTTTCTCAGTAACAATATTGAGGATTGTCATGTATCTTTTAAACTAGATATGGATTCTCTAGAAGCTAAGTTTGGAAAGAGTTGTTAATGATGAAATCTAATCAATTCTCCCAAATGGAACTTAGTAAATAGTGGATTTACTTACTTGTTGTTCTACACTTGGATGGAAATGAATTTTAAGAAGAAACTTAATGTCGACGGGACAATCAATAAGTATAAATGTAGATAGGTTGCTTACGGTTACACTAAGAGGGGAGGACTATATTATTTTGATACTTATTCTTGCATTTCCCATATGACCACAATCTGAGTGCTTATAGCATTGTCTTCCATTTATAATCTTACTACCCATAAGATGGATGTGAAGACCATGTTCTTACATGATGACTTTCAAGAGGATATATATATATATATATATATATATATATATATATATATACATATATACATACATACATACATACATATATAGATAGATATAATATCCAAAACAATTTCCTCAAAATGTTTTAACTCATTGATAAATGGTGTGGGTTGAGGACTTGAACATGAGATCATATGCATACTTAGAGTACTCATTCATATTATGTCCCTATTCAGTTATTATTGCAAATATTATAGGATAATAATAATGCATAATACTAGAATGTATGATGAGTGATGAATATTTTTCATTAGTCATGATATTTGGTATCAACTCAGATACATTGGTACTTGTTAGAAAACAATGTGTATTTCATAAACGCACCTTGAGAATGACACATGGAAGTTATGTAATGGCTTCTCAATGTTGTATCTCAATGTGAAAGTGGTGATTGTGATCCGTAAACCTAAAGTCACTACAATTCTACATTTTATTTTTTATAATTTGACCACTATCACAAGGTACTCTGGGTAAGAGATTCTAAAAAGGTAGTGATTGAGAGTAGTGTGATATACTTGTGGATTACTTTGCGTGATGTAGATAGAACTTGTCCCTCCTTTGGAGTAATATCTCAAACACTTGATATACAAGACTATGAAAATGCATGGACATGCTCATGTTAGTCAATATATGATATTGAGCTCACACTATCCCAAATAGTATGCTCTTATTCAAGGAACATAGATTGAATGATAATAGGATGACAATTCCATGACTCAGTTTTGATTAGGATATCTGTTATAAAGGGATTATATAGTCATGGTAACCTTGACCACTTTACACGTTGAAGCTGTTATCCAATTTAATCCTATTATTTGGATGGAAATGAAGTGTAGCTAAACACCAATCTTTTCTTGTGATGTCATGAAAATAACTACCTAACATAATTAGGATCTAACTAGTTCACACACATAAGGATGCATAAGAGAATTGAAGTTCATAATCAAACATTTGATTAGAATGATTCTGAATCATAAACATGATGATTTCCTGTTCAGTCAGGCGATTGGAATGTCTACTCAGACAATTGTTTTGGATGAGTCAATGAATGAAGTTGGCAATCGATTGACTGGTTTTCACTTCGAATAGTGACCAATCAACCAACTCAATTAGTGTTTTAAGAAACTTAAATTCTAAAAGGGTAGTTTCAATTGGGAAACCAAATTAGATTTGGATCTAGAGTAACCCAAACAACCAATTTTGAGTCCCAATCATACATTGTAATTGAATGTGGAAGGTTTGCATTTGGAAATCAATTTTAATCTAAATATGGATTGAATCAGTCATATAATTGGAGACTCGCTCAGTCAATTGGAATTCTAGTATGAGTTCTTAGGTTTGAGACTATTTGTTAATATTGCGATTAGGAAAGAGATTGGAATTAGGGTTTTCAATCACATGACTCTCCTAAATAAAAGGGGTACGTCCCGTAAGGTGTTACATAAATGAACACAACTTGTGAGACAATTTGTCTATCATATTTCTCTCTTGGTAAGAGAGAGAATACTCATAAGGATGGCTACCTCTAATAAGGGAAGCAAGGGAGTTTTGAGATGACTAGCACGTTGACAACTATTATTCTACTAAACTTGATATCCAAGGTGGTGCACCACATTCTCCCTCATCTGAATGAATGAAGTGGAGGACACGAAATATGTAAGAAGGCATGAAGAAACTATTCCACAATTTGAAAACAAGGTGTTGCAAAGAAGTCAAACATGCATTAGCTTGGTGGTCGACCAAATTTCTTGGTTGCCAATTTGGATCTTGATCCAAAATTTTGAATTCTTCACCAAAAAAAATATTTGTAATCGTTGGCCAATTAATGTGCAAAAAATATAACTTTTCTAGGTCTTTTTTTCACCGATGTTTTATAGCTATGGCAGATCAGACAAGTAGGGTAAAACATAAAGGAAAATTTTTGTTACTCGCCTATGCCCCTTCCTGAAAACCCAATAGTGGTATCAGATCCCACATTATACACTTTCAATGTAGGTTTTAGTTATGAAATATAAATGATGCATTACATGAATTATATGCAAGATTGTATCCATATTAATCACTTAATATCAAAGACGTAAGTTATATATGTATTTACACATACCAATGCAACACCGTGGAAATCATTTTGTTCAGTGGATGTAGCCATGGTAATTAGGTCATTGTGGTGAGCTTTGAAACATGTAGCATTGTTACTTTGATTCTGATTACAATTTATTTAGCATGTATATGGATTGCACACCATGCCTCTCTCTAAACATTCTCCATGTAATTTTTAATTATACAAGTAGAATAGGATGTTGTAATGGAAAGACTGGGGGACCATGGTGGAGAGGAGGAGACAATTAGAAGCACAGATTAAAGAGGATGGTCCTTGGAGGATTTGTGATCAAGAGGGTGGGTGATGAATCAATCAACAACATAAGAACTACCAAAATAGCTACCGCCAATTGGTGAACTAGCTTACCCTATCAGGAGATTGAAAATCTTGTAAAAGGTAGATTTAGGGTTACATTAGGTGTGAATCTCTTTGTTGTATTTCTCTGACACTTGTTGCTCAAGCTGTTGCACTAGTTTACATATACAATTTTATCTCATGTGTGACTGTTATAGTATATGATACATATAACAATGTATAAGCAACAATGGTTGGAATATATATATATAAATATATATATAAATATATATATATATATATATATATATCCCTTGATATAATATCATTGTTAAAGATTCCTTCCATTGGAAATACATATGAAAAGCTTGTTCAAATAAGTGTAGACACACTTATGTGATACACTTACTACCTTGGGGAAACGTGATAATTAATAAGTATATGGATCTTAACTGTAGGGTGCATATCCTATTGTATTGGCCTTTCAGTTGAACGTGACTAGGTGATCTTGATAAGATTAAGCATCTAGAGGCATGCATATGGCATACATTTCATATGACCATTTATTGACACAAAGTTGTGTAAACATATATCCAAGAATTATGTAAGATGCAATAAGTAGTTGTTACCTACCTAACTAGTTATTATGTGAGCGGTAAACCATAATTGACTCATAATTTAATGTTTTATAGATCCTAGATCGCTATAATATTGCTCAATATAAACTTCCAAATTAACAGTATGTGCTATTAACCTGAATATAATAGCGGATCATAATTATTTAAAGGCCAATTAATTATGTCAAATAATATTTTGAAATAAAAATTAATTTCAAATACAATATTGACTCATGAAAGTATCTTCAATGTAGATCAATGGGAAACAAAAACAAAAACGTCTTCCCACTACTATCGGTCCTTACACTAGTAATTTTTGATCTCCAGTGTCACTTCTCTTAACGTGATTTTCCTAGGAAAACCGACACTATAGACATATAGCATTAATTAATAAGGAACAAAGGTCACAATTGGTCAAGTCTTGTTATTTAGGATAAACACATGTACCACTTTCATTGTCACATTGGCTTCTGGTAAAAGAACCTATGTCATTGACAGCCCGCAAAACTCAAATTTCTAGAAAAAGTCATGTTTTGCCTCACAATGACAAAGAACCATCAATGTAGCCCTTCCCGTGAAAAAAAACCCCTCTAAAAATCCTATTATGTCGGATATATTCTAAAAAAATGACATGATAGGACATGTGCCAATGGAAAATTTTACCTTAAAAAAAGAATGTCGTATTGGTTCCTTCTCTCATAAATAATGGTATTGGGTTCCTGCCACTTGCCCACTAAAAATTTATTCCCCCCCTGAGCTAGGTTATGTCATCACTTTTTTATCTTGAGACCAAAACTATATGTATTAGTGAGGTTGACATCTTTTTAATACGGATAAGGACATATGGTGTCAGTTATAGTCCAACCGGGACCGAACCTAAGTTGTTGATTTTTGTCAACAAACTAACAACATACTTTTTAGTGTATGTTTCTAGCTCAACCAAAAATGTAGTGCTAATTAATAGCACATATGAAAATTTCTTCCCTCCATTCTCTATTTCATGGTGTGATTCCTAAGATAACTCTAGAGATTGTCCTGGATGATGCATGCTAGTTGTTTCTACTGTTGTTACAATCATTGCTGCTATCACTGGTTCTCTACATCCTGTATCCACTGTTGCCACTGTTATTTCCATCATTGTTGTTGTTTCTTTATGCCACGCACACCTTCGCCACCGGTCCTTTGAGCATTTCCTCTTCTTACTCCTACGTGTCTACTACTGTTCTACCACTCATCCTCTAAGAGCATTGCCACCACCACCATCACCACCAGTTGCTGCTCCAGTTTCCACAGTTGCTACTTGTATCGAAAGAGGAGATCTCTTCTCTCACTGTTGCTCCGTTTTGTCATGCCTCCTCAAGTCGTGGTGATTTTCTTCCCTTTATTTTCAAAATTGATACTTGCAATCTATTTTGTTCATTCAAATAATCACAAAAATGCTTTATGATAAATCAATCAGTGCTTGATGATACATTGAGTTAAAAGACTTCTTAAATTATGTGAGGTCAAATTAAAAGACTGTTTCAATTGAATGATAAAATGTAACTTGGGTATATTGTAAAAATCATAATTGCATAATTGCTTGTATAATTGGAATTCATGTATAATTTGTTGTATAACTGGGTGATTTGTGTAATTTGGATGTTGTATGGATATATAACCAACCTAAGAGTTTATTATAATAAATTGATATGAATCAATTAAAATGAGTTGATTTCAAATTCAATAGTTATGTATTTATCTAAATTCTAATTCATAAACCCTAATTTAGACATTAGCAGAATTTGTTCATCTATCCAAAAATTACTCAATAGGAGTAAATCATGGTAGTCAACGGTTTGGGACTGTTCTTGACCAATTAATTTCACTAGGATGTAAGTGTAAAATGCGTACTCAATTATCAAGATGTTTTTCTAGATTTTCCCCACTTGTTCTCTAAGTACATATGTAAATGGGTATTTTTCCATCTACATCAATATACTTGGAGAACTAGGGGAAATGCATCTGAAATATGCTTGAAAACCGAATATACATTATACACTTACTAATGAGATTAGGTGTTCAAAAATGGTATAGGTGGTACACATTCATCTCTAAACCCTAATCCTGATATAGAATAGATCACATAAGATATGAATTCTTAAAACCACAACTGAGAACAAGGTAAGAAACAACATAGTATAAAAGAGACTAAACTAGTACTTTAAGCAAAATCTTAGTCCCATATATCAAGCCATTAGAATTTCATTTGCATGTCATTAGATATCACCAGGGTAAGATCATTAGAGAAGCATCAATTCTAGCAAGATTTGTAGTGTACATGTTACCTATAATCCTAAAACGGTTACACACCAACACAACTATTTTGAATACACTATAAAATACATAAAGTCACATGTTTAAGAGAACATATATGCTTGAAAAACTTGATATAATGGTAACAAAGAAATAAAAAAAACTTCTTATTAAATAGCAAAGATGTTTTACATGTGTTTCCATTATACTAAACAACATTTTAGTGCCATTTGACTCGCTTCCCAATGGAAGGGTCCATGAGTATGCCTTGTGGCCTTACCCCAAGAATTTAGGCAGGTGCATAAGATTTGTTTGATGGACAAGTTCAAATGTTCAAGGTTTTCTCGAAGTATCTCAAGCAAAAAGAACATACTAATCATAGGGAATAAGTAGATCAAAAAAGTATATATGACCAAGCAATTTAAGAATACATACATACAAGCAAGTTCAATACCACTAGTGTCGCTAATAGGAGGATAAAGCGTACCTTGATTAGAGCACAAGATTAAGATACTTGATTAGAAAATCATAACTAGAAACTTGACTAGATCTTGGCAATAGGCATCATTGATATATTGACATTAATTAGATTAATACCAACACTATTAGGTGTCATTTAATCATAATAATGGTAGTTGGATGTGTCACCTAGATCTAGATATCATAATATAAACATAGATTTCAACATTTCAATTAGTCATGCAAGTTCATCATCAAGTTACATCAGACATCCTGTATTCATCTAGAACTTAGTGTGGAACATCACAACTACGATTATAGATCATAAGATTAGGGTTCCATGAAATTAATGGATCCAACCTTATGTTCGAGCAAGATTAACTAAAAAATTAATAACATTGACATACTAGTAACTTTGAGTCATTATCATGCAAGATTGTCACCATTAGAGTATACATGGGGTCTACTCAAGAATTGTGTCACAAAGATCAATAAGTTACTGATTTGAAAGTATAATGTAGCATGACTCATCATTAAAACAAGATTGGACAAGATTAGATCTCTAAAATAACGACATTTACTTTAGGTCACATAAGTTACTTAGTCACAAAAGTGTACACAAATGGTCCATAAGTCATTTAGGAGTACAAGGAAAGATAAGTTACTGATTTCAAGGCCACATGCATATGTGGAGTAACTTTAGATCAATAAAAGCACAAGCTTTAACATCCATCACAAAGTAGACAAAATGTCATGTTAAGACACACTAAGTGTCACAAGATCATCATTGGGGTCCAAGAAATATCATGATCAAGAATGATTACATATAAGTGTGGAAACTGATTTAGACCATTAACAGAGGTTTGAAGCACACTTGAACAAGATATAACACAAAATAGTGGATATTTTATATATAGGTCCATATTAAGTCATTTAGGCAACATTAGATCATTTTTGAGTTCTAAGATAAACAAAGTTTGAATCATGGAATAACAAGTTACTCAAGTTACTGGTATTAGACTAACATCAACTTTGAGGGCATAAAGGAGAAATCTTGAGCATTAGATAAAACAAAACATTTAGAAAGAGATTAAATTCATCAACTTTAGCACATCAGATGTTCTACGAGCTGAGTCAAATCCTAAAACTAGTCCCATTGGATAGTTATCCAAGAAGAGGTCAATAATTTGGGATCTTGTTTATTAGAGTTCGTTGATTGTTAGGTACTATATAAGTGTCATGCATGTTTAGAAAAATGTCTATGAAGAATAAAAGTCAATGTGTCATCTAAAAATGTGAGGTCACCCTTCAAGCACATTTTCATTGTATTTTTCAAGTGCAAAAACGTTAAGAGTTCATGTGAAGCTAAAATATTTTATTATGGTGTCATTCAATACATATGGGTATTTGAATGCATAAATTTTAAAGTTACAGTCTTTAGGTGTAACCGGGTTGATAAAAAAAAGGAATAGTAGTGGATAATTGGGTTTAACATTAATGAATTTAAAAAAGATTGACAAGAAGGATGAATCATTCATCATTGAATCACAAGATAAGAAAGTATTATATATCAACTATCCTAAAAATGAAAAATGGTTTGTCATTCTTTATGGGAAAAGGTAGTTCGTTGCATATTCTATTGATGAAGAAGTGTACTATGACAAGTATGATGAACCCAATCCATTTCCAATTTTCTTTCGAAGTGGTAAATATTAAAACTAACAATTAATAATATACAGGTAAAGATCATACAAAATGAATAGTAATTGATCAACAATCCATTCATTACTAGAGGCATACATTTCAAATTATCTATCACTTAAAAATTTTATATGTTTCATATGCTAGATGTGCACTTATATTCTCTATCACAATATATATGTTTCATATGTTAGATTTCCATTTTACATTCTTCGTTACTTATATGTATTTCTTCACTATTTTTAATATGAAACTTTTTATATGACATGTTATCGAAAGGATGAGCACAATGAGGATGTGCATTGTGAGAATGAGTCTAATGTAAGTCATATATTTTATTTTATTACATAGATGTGAATTTTACATTCTCTATCACTTATATGTGTTTCTTGACTATTTTAGGATGAACACCATGATGACGTGAACCCTGAGGATGACCATCTTCAAGATGAGCACCCTGAGGATCTTACTGAGACTACTGATTAACCTTGATTGTGCATGTAAAAGAGGCATCACTTTGATGAACACGATATCAACACAAAGGGACAAAGGTCCAAAGTTTTCCATTAATTTTGATGTAATAGGAAATCCTATTTGGAACAATCATAATGTTTTAGACAATATTTAGGGGTTATTGTTCATTGCAAAGTTGAAATAACAATTGAATCTTGGCATAAAGTTGACCTGCCACTAAAGACCTCACCTGGAAGGACATATCTATGAGATATTCAGTTTTGAAAGATATGCACAATTCTAATTTTAAAGATATGCACAATTTTGGTTTTATAGATCCTGTCATTATGTATATGAACTTTTAAATGAAATCTTTGACATTGATGAAAAATTGCATTCTAAAAATGTGTTATAATGCTTTGGGAGGATATTGAGGAAATTTTAGGACAAATCAGGCAAGAGACTACATAATGAGAAATAAGAGGAAGAATCCCACCACTAAGCAATGACCCCATCTTGGTAGGACTGCATGGGACAGATTTGTTGTTTCAAGGAAAATCAAACAATTCAATATATTAAGCCTCCTATAATATACACTCTTATGATTAATCATATGAACCCAATGTATTCATTATTAACACATATTTTGGATTCACTAAGTTATACGTTGTTAAAAAATGGCATGCAAACAATGTGCAGGCCATAGCTTGAGTGCTAGTGGTTATGCCTTGAGACTCCAACAAAGAGACAAAGCATCTTTTAAGTACCTACTCTTGGGTCTGATGAGTCTTCTACTACAACTGCATCTCTACCTCGCCATGAGGAGTGGATATGTGTGAGGACAAGCTACAATTTAGAAATATGCAACCCTACAACTACTGAGGTGGCTGCAAAAATGGTAGAATTTAGCTCTCATAGGGCGTGTTCAAATTTGACTTTGATTGTCATGCTTTATTAGCCAATCAATATTGATGATGGTTAAAGAATAAAACAAGGCATGTTCATCCTTGAGGGCCAAAGAGATGAATTTATAGTTTTTTGAGGTACTTAGGAACATTCTGGTTGTGTTAGGGGTGTTGGTGCAGGTGTTGGGAGAAGATGCTTTTTTGGCACATCACTGCAAAAGTGCAGATCTATTGATCAAGGTTGATCATCACAAGATGAGGTAGAAGGCATAGTACCAAAGAGAATTAAAGAAGGAATGAGACAATTTTAGGCTTCTCAGTCTCAATCTCCTCAGACCTCATCTGCACCTCTCTTTTTACAAGGTGGCTGGGAGTAATCAAATTGACCTTCCTCCGATCGTTGATGAGGTGATTGGGAGTAATTGTTGGTGTGTATGCCTTGTGAGCCATTCACATGATGATTGTATTGAGATAATATGTAATTGATTTGATTAATAATAAAAGCAATTATGTTTATATGTTGTTTCAATTATTAGATGATGATTTAACATAATAGATGTCTAAAGAATGATGTTACTCAATGACATATGGTTTGGGTTGAGGACCTAAACATGGGATCATATGTATAATTAGAGAACATATTCTTGTTATATTCCTAGTCAGGTATTATTGTGCAAGATAGGTAGAATGCATGTTGACTGATAGCAGAATCTCATTAGTAAAGATATTGAATATCAAGTCAAACACAAGTAATGTTAGAGAAAAAGTGCACCGGTAAGACCCACCCTAAGAGTGATACATGGAAACCATTTTTTTTGGGTGAAGCTAGGAAGCTATTTTATTCAACCCTCCTTCCTCGTGCAGGGATCAAAAGTGGATTACAAACATTATTTCTGGACAAAGAAAACATTGTAGGACTCCTACCATTACACGGGGAAAAGGAAAGGGATTGACCCACAGGGTCGAGAGGAGGGTTCTCATAGGTGTAACCCTCGTTGTAGTTTTTAAGATGATGCTTGGCCAGAGCATCGACAATCATAGTGTGCTGCCTGGGTAGGTTCACAATCGTTACGTGCTCTCAGTCTTGAATGATATTGTTGATATCCTGTAGCCATGGATGGTAAGCTGGATAATCCGTTGAGTTTCCCTTTATGGCTTTAGTAGCTTTGCTGCTGTCTGTAACAACCATCAGAGGCTCGTTAATGTTCCCAGCATGTGCCTGTAGTGCTAGATGGATCGCTCTAATCTCAGCTTCCGTAACCGAGAGTGTGAAGACAATATTTGCCTCTCCCCTAGTCCATTGGCCTTCTTTGTCAAAAGTAACAGCTGCCACAGCTGCCTTGTTACCCTTTACTGCTGCATCCACGAACATGATTTTGATTGGTAAATTTACAGATCACTGGTAGATAGCATCGTCATCCCAGTTGGGTGTAAGAGGTGCCCTCTTCATTTTCCCAATATTCACAACTTTACATGTACTCCCAATTTGGATGAGTTGCCTATTTGTATCTAGGGTGGTCTGTTCAAATACTAAAGCATTCCTGGCCCTCCATATTATCCAACACGTGATAGCAAACCTTGTCTTTTCTTCCTCGTTGCCCGCCAACTGCTTGGATAGCCATACATGGACAGACTGCTGGTGTTGGTTAATGGTTGTTTGTATATTCAACCGCAGCCAAACTTTAGTAGTAGAAGGACAAGTCCATAGTGCATGTAGAGTGTCCTCATTTTCTGCCCTGCAACATGGGCAAGTGGAGCAATCTGTAAAATGTCTTTGCTTACGGCGGGCGTTGGTCATGATGGCTTCATGGCCAGCTAACCAGATAAAAGTTTTGATCTTGCTAGGAGCATGCATGTGCCATATAGTATGCCAAATCCTATTGGTAGGGAGCACTCAATTGCCATGTATGATATCATACGCTGAGCTTGTTGTATAACATCCAGTTTCGTCATGTTTCCATTTCCACATGTCACCACCTCTGGCTGCGTCTGGGGGAGGAAGCTTCTGTATTTGTTGAACACAGCCGACCGGAAGATAGCTGGTGAGGAAGTCTGTGTGCCATCCCCCTTGGAGTTTTCTTACACTCGCAACTTGTAGATCCCGTAAATCCTCGGGCACCTGTGTCGTGCTGATGGTTGAGAGACTGCCATAGTTAGGAACCCAATTGTTTATCCAGAAAGCAGTAGTAAGACCATTATTGACTACCTTCGAGCAGTTTTATTTTACAAAATTGAGACCAGAGGCCAGTGACTTCCAGAAAGGTGTAGCCCGACCCTTCCTATTCTTGTTCAGATTTTTGTATTTGTGCTTTAAGCCTGTCTTCCAAAGGGAGTGATGACAACATAGGTCTTTCCAAGAGTTTTTCCATAGCAAACCTTTGTTCCAGTTTGACATGGACTTAATACCTAGACCTCCATTGTCGATATGGGTACTGATCACCTTCCAAGATACAAGAGAAATAGGATTTGGATTTTGTCCTCCTCCCCAAATAAATTTATGTACTGTCTTATCCAGTTTAGTAAAAAATGACATAGGTACTTTTGTTGTTTGCATAACATAGGTCGGAGTCGCACTGAGTACTGACTTTGCAAGGCAGATACGGCCTGCGAGGGATAAATATTTAGTAGGCCAGCCATTTATTCTTGTCTCCATGTTATTCACCAGGTGGGAATAAGTGTCTTTGTTCACTCTTTTATGCAAAAGGGGAACACCAAGATATTTACCAAGCTCACCCGTTTCCAGGATGCCACTCAACTGGCATATATTTTTTTCTTCTGTCTCGGTCCAAAGAAGCAGTGAAGTAGATTATGGACTTGTCAATCGATATTTGTTGCCCAGAAGCATCCTCAAACAACTTGAAACATTCTTTGATGGTCACCAACTGCTCCACGGTTGCTCGTGCAAAGAGCACTATGTCATCAGCAAAACAGATATGAGAGATTGCAGGTCCTTTTTGGGAGAACTTTACTGGTCTCCAATGTTTATCATCAACACTCTGGTGGATAAGTTGAGTAAGATGCTCCATCCATAGAATGAAAAGATATGGGGATAAGGGGTCACCCTGGCATAGCCCCCTAGAAGTCTTGAAAGGAGTAAGAGCCTCCCCGTTGAGGATAATACTTGTTTGCCCAGCTGAAATGGAGTTCAATATATATCTCTTGATATTATCAGGCCAAGACATTTTACTCAGTGTGTTTTCAATGAAAGCCCAGGACATACGATCATATGCTTTAGATAGATCAATCTTAATGGCCATGTAAGGTGCACTGGAACGCTTCCTGAAGTTGTGGATCACCTCTTAGACTAGGATGATGTTATCAGATATGCATCTTCCAGGGATGAAGCTAGTTTGTTCTGTTGAAATCCAGGCGGAGATGTGCCTCTTGACTCGTTCAACAATGACTTTGGAAGCTAGTTTAAGGTAGACGTTGTTAAGCGAAATGGGACGCAACTGGTTGCAGCTAGTTGGGCTTTTTATCTTCGGAATGAGCACAATGGTCGAATTCCCAAGTGCTTTAGGTATTGGAGATCTATTGAGGATACTACGGATAGTGAGAAGAATGGAGTTTCTGTTAATTTTCCAGTTTGATTTTATAAAATACATATCATTGCCATCAGGACCTGCAGCTTTAAAAGGGTTAGCATCTTTGACAATTCTCCATACCTCATACTCAGTGGCAGTAGCCCCTAGAATGAGAAGTTGTTGTTCCTTCAGTGGTTTAAAATTTCCATGAATTCTATCCATGGTGGAAGCAGTAGGCATTAAGACGACTGTGAAAATGTTTCTGAAATGACTGGCTACTAGCTGCTTTAAATCATTGGGTTGTGTAATCCATCTACCACTATCATCCTTTAGGCTGCAGATACTATTAGATCTTCGCCTACTGTTGACGTATGCATGATAAATTTAGAGTTGTTATCTCCTTCTGTTAACCAGGTGATGTGGCTTTGTTGGCGCCAGTCTTCCTCTTTCTTAAAGAAAAAGGATTTGAGGTTCAGCTCTAGTTGTTGACATTCATGGTCTTTTACTTCATCATAGGAGGATTCTAGTTGCTTTTGGAGTCTGGTGATGCGATACAAGATTCTATTCTTAGTTTTCCAATGATTCTGTCGAGTGAGCTTGTCCCATTCAGTAATAGCACCCGCAGCTCTGCCAAGTGCAGAATGAAAGGAAGACGAACCGTCCCAAACACTCCTAATAATGTTTGGAAAATCTGGTTGGTGCTGCCAGGAAGCTTTCGTTTTGAATCTCTTGTCTGTTTTGGGAATAGGTGACTTGAGAATTCCAATTGGGTTATGATGAGATCCAACTCTCGAAAGGTTTTCGCAGATAAACATAGGGTACTGCTGAAACCATTTGTCATTTGCAAAGGCTCTATCTAAGCGCTCATGCAGGATCCCCTTCTTATATATGAACGCGTAGCCTGTACTGCCTATGTTCGCCAAACCTGCTTGAATCATGGCGTTGTTAAACCTGTTGGCCTTAGAAAGGTTAAACCTGCTGCTCCCCATTTTCTCTGATGGGCTCAACATGCAGTTGATGTCCCCTAGAGCAACCCATGGGAGGTTAATAGATTGACTAATAGTGATTAAGTGCTCCCACAGAATCGGTCTTCTGTTAGAGTTCGGTGACACATAGATAAAAGTGATGAAGCAGCTGTCATTTACCCGGTAGTGTATGTAGAACTTGTTGCTTTGGATAATTTGGATGTCACAATCGGTTTCATTCCATAACACCCAGATCCCACCCGAGAATCTGAAGCTTCTACTCTGTGAGAACTAGAGAAACCAAGATCACTGATCACTCGTAGAGCATTATCACCAGAGATGCGAGGTTCTAGAATGCAAGCAATTTTGATTTGATGTTTGAGAACGAGGTGTTTAAAATAGTGCCTAGCTTTCTTCTTGTTTGCACCTCTTATATTCCACAAAATCGTATTTAACATCCAGAAGAGGTGGGTGATTTATCTGCCCTGAGGGGCCGTGCTCCCCTCACTACCCTCGGCAACTTGCTTTGCCTTGCTTCGTATGCTATACTGATGGGTCTTCGCTGGACTCGTTTGGCCTGAGCCTGCTTCCTTTTCCTTTGCTTTCCTTTCTGAAAGGGACTGCTTTTTACCTGTATCTCCAGGTGTTGCAGCACCGTTATGGTCTTCTACAGCCACCGATTCTCCTTCAACCTCCATGGCGAGGTTCTTGTCACTGTCAGCGGGTCCATCTGCATTTCTGCCTCTAATCACCTCGTCACCTACCGGCACAACATAAGTATGGGAAGCTTCTGCGGTTTCAGTTACACTCTGTCCTGCTGGTTCAGTGGTATCCATCTCATGCGATTGCTGCTTCTTGGTCGATACGTCAGTGTCGTCATTCCGACGTTGCTTCTTCCGCCAAACTTTAGGACCTAGGTTTTCTGCAGTTGCTGCCTTCGGGCTGTTGATGTTACCTTCAGTAGCAGTGACTTCCTCCTCTTGTTCCTCGTCAAGGACTTGATATTTGTTGTTCGCCGTCATGCTTTTTCCTGCGGGTTTCTTAGTAGAGTCTTTGCCGCGTTGTGGTTGGTGGGTTAAAACATTTTTCCCATAATAAACTTGCCACTTGTCCTCGTCTTCCATCCAGCGAACACCTGCTTCATCTTCTTTGTTTTCAGTGGTAGTGATGATTGGTGTTTTTTCTGGTCCATTACACTCCTCTATAACATAGCCTAGCTTCCCGCACTTTAGGCACATATTAGGCAATGATTCATATTCCACCTTATACTCCCGTCCATTGATTAAGATATCAGGTTGAATTGGTTTGGACGTGGAGATCTCTACTGCGAGCCGAGCAAAGCGACTTTTGGTTCGTTTAGTGGAATGATCGTCTGCCCTAATCAGACGGCCGACAGCTTGCCCGATCATGTAGAACATCTCGTTGTTGTAGTAATGGATGGGGAGTCCTATGAATCTGATCCAGGTAACAATGTGCACCGTCAGTCCCTTGGAGGGTTCAAAATACACATCCCATGGCCACACCATCAGACAACTTCCAAAAATCACCCACGACCATCTAGTAAGAGCTTCTTCTTGATCCGCCTTGCTGTAGAATTGAACTACATAGTATTGTTCGGCAAGTTCACAGAGCTTGAAAAGGCCTTTCGGTTGCCATAGCAGTTTGAGCCGTTCTCCCATCGTAAGGAACCCTATGTGCCTGTCAATCAGTTTGACGATGACGGCGTACTTGAAGGGTCTGCTCATGATTTGCTCCACCGCCAGAGCAACGTAGATGTCAAAAAAGCATGTTTCATAAACCAACTCAATGTCCTCCGGATTGATAACCTCCTCTGGTTCGTTGTCGATGAAATAAGGATCTACTGCTTCTTCGCCCCCCCTGCCGGTGATGGTTTCCTTGAATGATTTTGTTCTCTGTACCGGGTCTTCCTCCGCCCGGGGACATTGTCCATCTTCCATAGTATGATTGCGTTCATTATGCGGAGTATAGTCAGTCTCCATGTGGGATTCCTAGTTCGTTGTGTCGATGGTCGTGCTTCCTCGCATATCCTTGTAGGTTAGATTAATCCCTACTTTGCGTAGGCTATCGATAACCGCAGTTCGTGCTGTCGTTCTAATGGATCCAGAGACCTTGGACTTGCTGCTCGTTCCACCTCCATCATCCTCTAGGGTTTTCCTGAAATCGCCTTGTTCGCCGCCGCCAGCCCCCTCATTCCCCCTCATTGTTCACGCTATACATGGAAACCATTGAATGGTAGTCATAAATCATCTCTCAATGTGATAGTGGTGATTGTGGTTATTAGACATAAAGTCACTATAATAATCACATGGTCTTCAATGGAGTTTAACACCATTTAATGTGAACATGAATAAGGGGCTATATGAGTGGTGCTTGGGTACATTGTGACACATGGGATTTTTTTAGTGTCGTAGATGGAATTTTTCCCTCCTATTAGAGAGATATCTTGGCCACTTGATAAGTGAGATTGTGAAAAGCATGGACATGATCATGTAGTGATTGGGTCTAGTGCAAGTGGGAGACTATTGGTTGTATACCCTTGGAGTCATCGTGATGATGTTCGTAATAGAGATACTTTGTATATGATTTAATTATTATTAAAATCCAATTACACCTATTGTGTTCATGTCAGTATTGTGATAATGAATAAACCTAATAATGTCCTATGAATGTTTTGAATGTATGAAATATGGTTTGGGGTGAGGATATGAGCATGGTGTCATATCTATACTTAGAGTACTCATTCTTATTATGTCCCTAGGAAGTTGTTAACTTGGATGTTATAGGATAACAAAAACAAAAAAGATTAGCATATATGGTGAGTGATAAGTATGCTTCTTTACTCATGATATTGCATATCAACTCAGATTCATGGGGTTTTATTAGAGAAAAAGTTGTGCTGGACTAACCCACGTTGACAATGACACATGGAAGTCATGTATTGAATTGTCAGAGTCATATCTCAAAGTTGTTGCCTCAAGGTCAATTAGGTCAATGTTGACTCACGTCTAAATTGACTATACTCGTGTTTTGATCATGAATAACCATTCCACATATTGGTGTCTAATGCTTCTACTTGAGTAATTTCAGATTAGGTATAGACACACTCCAATTGCCCTAACTTGTGCATCTCAACTAGGAGAAAAGACAAGTCAAAGTCATACAAGTGCACGTTTTTGGAATATGATGTATATCCATTAGAATCATGTTGTAAATCACTTGTAATGATTGTATGACTTGTAATTAAGCTTAGAAAAATATCAGGAACACTTAGATCAAATATTAGAGCACTTTTAATGCAACTTTGAAAATCAATTACAGGCACTTGATCGGTCCAATTTCCCACCCTGAAACTCGACCGATCCACCTGGGCTGATTTTTTGAAGATTGAATCGTTCCAGTTTCCCACCGTGAAACTCGACCGATCCACCTGGGCTGATTTTCTGAAGATTGAATCGGTCCAGTTTCCCACCCTGAAACTCGACCGATCCACCTGGGCTGATTTTCTAAAGATTGCATCTGTCGAGTTACACATATAGAAACTCGACTGAATGCACTGTACGGAAAAGTGCAGAAAAGTGTTTCTAGCCGTTGTGGAGTTGCAACAAGTGAAAATAGATCCGTTGCAAGCCACAAAATGGCTAGTTTTCGTTCACAAGTGTTCCCAAAGGTTAAGAGGCATCCCCAACTATAAATAGGACCCCTTGGGCTTCATTCCAAGGTAGAGCATTCATTGCAAACTCTTTGTGAGGTTCCTATTCTATAGTTGAGTGCTTCCTACAGTCTCCTCTCTCTCTCTCTAAACTTAATCACTTGCTACATCCATTAGAGTGAGTAGGAAATATGTAAGAGAGCTAGTCCTATATGTATATCTTGTGAGGCTCTCACTTCCACCACCTCCACTTCTCTCATTTGTAATCTTGAAGATGAAGGTTCTCTCTCTTGTCTAAGAGAGGTGAAGAAGAACAAGGGAAGGAGTCCCTTGGTGAAGATCAAGGCAGAAGACTTGGAGCTAGAGTGGGTAAGCCCTTGGAGAAGGCAAAGGACTCCAGCTCAAGTAGGTAAGACCTAGGTGGAAAGCTTCTCCGAGTGAAGGTGAAGTCAAAGGCGGAAGATCCAAGAAGAGTGGGTAATTCCTACAAGGCCGAAGACTTGTGCAAGAGTGGGTAAGTCCTTGGAGAAGGCCGAAGACTCTTGCAAAGTGGGTAAGTCCTTGGTAAGGTTGAAGACTCTTTGTATTGGATATGTAAGTCCTTTGTTGGTCTTGTATTGTATGTCTTATAAGTGAATATAAGAGTGCAATTGTTGGAAGTCCTAGAGGTTAACCTCTCTAGGCAAGTGGAATGACACACTTCTAGTTTGAAGTGTGGAACCACTTTAAATAACTTGTCTAATTGGTGCATGTTCAATCTCTCTTATCCTTACTATGCATGATTTAGTTGCACTCAAATTACCTATTTAGCAACCTTATCTTGTCATATATTTTGAAGGTTTTATGAGTTTTGTATAAGTGCTTTCAGCTCTATTCACCCCCCTCTAGAGCATCTAATCACCCATCTAGGATCCAACAAGTGGTATCAGAGCGGGTCTTCTCCAAGCATACTTCAACAAGTAGGAGAAGATGGGTGACTACCTAGGAGGGAGACTCTCGACCAGACTTCCAATCTTTGATGGGAGCAACTTGAAAAACACTAGAGGGGGGGGGTGAATAGAGTTTTATATATAATTTTAACAATTATTGAACTCAAACAATCAACCACAAAATTATTGGACAAGGGGACAAGGATTTAGAGTGGTTCCAACTTTAGCAAATACTAAAGTTGTCAGTCCACTACCCGGTTGCTTACCCAACCGAGATTTGGAAAGAAATTAATTTTATTACCTCGCAAGGACTTTACATAAAATTACAATTTCTTTCCCTAAACCCTTCAACCAGCCTTCACCTAGAAGTAATCTCCCAACCTTGAAACAGCCTTCACCTAGAAGTAATTGCACCACCTTGAAGCAGCCTTCCTCCTGAAGTAGCTTCCCATTGCAATAGCCTTCTTGAAGTAGCTTCCCGTGCGATAGCCTTCTTGAAGTAGCTTGAAGTCCACCTTCTCCTCCGAGAAGAACCTTCTCCAATCCACAGCCTCCAACCCTAGGAGTAGCAAGGAGAATACAAAGAATAAAAGGGAACAAGAAGGAAAATAGAAATTACAACTTATCCTTTTAAGCAAAAGGCTTGATTTGCCTATATCAAGTGTATTGATCTCCTAACCAATGAATGTAGAAGTGTAAGTGCTGTGGTAAGGAGATGCTAGCATATAGGACACGAAATGGGAGCAATGGGAATGAATAGCAAATGTAGGAATTGCTCTATTGCTCAAAACAATATTGCCAATGTGTATTCAAGCTCAAGTATAGCACAAGTGTAGCTTAGGTGTCTTTTGGTGTCCTAAGGCATGTCCTATTTATAGGAATGGCCTATGGATACTTAAGGACGTTCTAGACAACTTCTAGGGGTTTCTAAGTGCTTAACTAGCCATTAGATATAAGTTAGGTGCATTAGTAACGACTAGTTACTTTATTTTGCAGTTGCTGTCAGAGACCATCTCGATCGACAATTTGTCGACCGAGATGCCTACTCGGTCGAAGTTTTGTCGACCGACAGGCTCTCTGAATCAACGTTCATTTGCAACTGCCAACTACCTTGTCAGCTGTGTCTAACGGCTACTTGGGTCATTCTCGATCGAGAAGTTTGTCAACCGAGAGTGTCTCGGTCGAGGAGTGTGGTCGACCGAGATTGAACCTGTTTCAATCTTTCAATTAAGCCACTATGTGTGTGTATGAGTGTGCATATGTAATCCTATTTGAAGGAGATGACCTAACTAAGTGTGGGGTTTAGCTAGGGAGATCTAACGCTTGATTTACATGAGGCCTAAGTACTTGTACATTATATATTTGTACAAGTTTACAATTGATTACATTGCATGACATTTACAAGCATTCAAGCGTATGGATTCCCTAGAACTTTTGAAAACTACTAGAGGGGGGTGAATAGAGTTTTATAAAGATTTTAATAATAATTTAAACTCAAACAACCACAATGAAAATATTGGACAAGGAGACACAGGGTTTAGAGTGGTTCCAACCTTAGAAAATACTAAGGAAGTCAGTCCACTACCCGGTTGCTTACCCAACCGGGATTTGAAAAGAAATTTATTTTATTACCTCACAAGGACTTTACATAAAATACAATTTCTTTTCCCAAACCCTTCAAGTAGCCTTCACCTAGAAGTAATCGCCCAACCTTGAAGCAGCCTTCCCTTGAAGTAGATGCACCAACTCCCGTTGCACCAGCCTTCTGAAGTAGCTTCCCGTGCGATAGCCTTCTTGAAGTAGCTTGAAGTCCCCTTCTCCACCTGAGAAGTCAACCCTCTCCGATCCCCAACCTCCAACCCTAGGAGTAGCAAGGAGAGTACAAAGGATAAAAGGAACAAGAAGGAAAATAGAAATTACAATACCGTTGTAAGCACAAGGCTTGATTTGCCTATATCAAGCGTATAGATCTCCTAACCAATGTGTATGACAATGTGATTGTAGTGGATAGGAGATACTAGCCTATAGGACACAAAATGGGAGCAATAGGAATGAATGGCAAGTGTAGGAATTGCTCTATTGCTCTAAGATAGATTGCAAGTGAGTATTCAAGCTCAAGTATAGCACAAGTATATCTTGGGTGTATTTGGTGTCCTAAGGCATGTCCTATTTATAGGAATGGCCTATGGATACTTAAGGACGTTCTAGACAACTTCTAGGGGCTTCTAAGTGCTTAACTAGCCGTTAGATATAAGTTAGGTGCATTAGTAACGGCTAGTTACTTTATTCTGCAGTTGCTGTCAGAGACCATCTCGGTCGACAATTTGTCGACCGAGATACCTTCTCGGTCGAAGTTTTGTCGACCGACAGGCTCTCTGGATCAACGTTCATTTGCAACTGCCAACTACTTTGTCAGCTGTGTCTAACGGCTACTTGGGTCAATCTCGGTCGAGAAGTTTTTCGACTGAGAGTGTCTCGGTCGAGGAGTGTGGTCGACCGAGATTGACTCTGTTTTCAATCTTTTAATTAAACCACTAAGCATGTGTATGAGTGTGCATATGTGATCCTATTTGAAGGAGATGACCTAACTAAGTGTAGTGTTTTAGCTAGGGAGATCTAACGCTTGATTTACATGAAGTCTAAGTATTTGTACATTATATATTTGTACAAGTTTACAATAGATTACATTCCATGACATTTACAAGCATTCAAGCGTATGGATTCCCTAGAACTTTGTCATCTCCTTGTTCCTGCACACTTAAGTATCTCGTTAGATCAACAAGAATGAAATGTTTGTCATCATCGAAACAAAGTGATTTATCATAATGTCCAATTTATCCTACAATCTCCCCCTTTTTGAAGATGACATACATTTCCTAAAATATGAAATAAGGAAATATAAAGCATGTGAGTTTCATACATGAAAATTACCTTTTGTAGCCATTCTTGTATTGCAAGTGAGTGCTGGCCATCAAGATGAAACTCATTTATATTTTAGATTTTATATTCTTTCTCCCCCTTTGTCATTTCAAAAAGATATCCAATTTGAATATTTTATTTTTCTTCTCCCCCTTAATTTTATATTATGCTCCCCCTTAAATAGATATCCTATTAGGAACATGGATTTTATATCATTTTTGTCTAATTTAGCCACAATTTATCTCTCACTCATTTGCAAAGGATGTTAAGCCTTGAAATGATATGAGATCATGTTAGGTTCATGGCATATGTAGATTGATTTCTCACTCATTTTACAAGGGATGTTAAGCCCTGAAAATGATATGAGATTCCCTTAAGCTCATAATACATATTGATTTCTCATCCATTTTGCAAGGGATGTTAAGCCCCAAAAAAATGAAATGAGAGTCCTTTAAGCTTAGAATATATGAAGATGTCTCTAACCAAATGCAAGGGATGTTAATCCCTGATTTGTTTAGAGAGTTCCTTTAAGTACAAGATTTATTCATAGATTTCTTCATAAGCAAGATTAAAAATACTAAGGTCGTAACAAGCTCCAAATGATCGAATTTGTAAGCTTCTTAATTAAATTTGATTTTATAGGCTCCCCCTTAATCTTACAATTTAAAGCAATTTAAAGCTTCTAAGGTTACAAATTTTATTTTGATTTTGACCTTTATCAAAAGTATACAAAGATTAAGTTTTAATAAAATGATGTCCAAATAAGCATTTTGTCAAAGCTTATTTTAGGTCGCCCTTGACTACGACCATAGCGCCCCTTGGTCAATTTTAATTTTAACCAAGAGGCAAATTCTGCAGATTTCCAAAACATTCATATGTGATGTATAATTTCTGCGGATAGCTATAAATATCAATTTGAAGCACATTAAGAGATACCTATTATGAAGACTTAATATGGGTATCATAGTGAAGTCTTTAACCTTGATTTTTTTTCTAGGATGCATGTTTTACATTCATTGTAAATGATGTTTCATATGTTTTGCTATGGGTACATAAATATCAAATCCTATTTCTTCTTATACCCTTATCCTAAGATTCTTTAGAAATATGTATTTTGAAAGCAAGATTAATATCTTAAAGTCAAGATTTTTGCTTTTGATTTCTTAGAACAAGCAAATAGATAGAATCATTAATATTTTGTTCTAAGAGGCACTGTTTGGGTTGTTATAGCAACATCATCATCACAAGCTGTATCTTTTATGCGAATGACATTTGCAATTTTCTGAATCACAATGATCATTTATGGTTTGTACATATGAATCAAAGCTTATTTTAAACCAATGAAACATAATGATCATAATGAAGCATGTTAAGTGATACTTAAAATGAAATCATCTTCTTAAAAATGAAAGCATGATTAATATCTCAAGTCTTTTTAAAAATATCAATTTGAGAAATTTTATAATATTGTGTTCTTTGCAAGCATTTTTAAAAGTCATATCACCAATGAATTATTTTGCTTGCATATCATCAAGAGTCATGCATGCAATTATCATTATCTATTTGTGTTAACATAACATCATTCTTAATAATGAAATAGTGAAAGCATATCCATGATGTAATGATAGAATGATAATTTCATGAAATACAGTGATTGCAATCATTTAAACTAAATGTCATAACACATGATTTCTATCTAGATAGATGCTTTAAAGAAAATCATGTAAAACATTATAAAATAGGGATTTCTAAACTTGATTTTCAATTTTATCTTATTTAGAGAATGATGTCATTTATATTCAAAAAGATCTTCAACTTGTTTTGTAAAACAGTCATTAACAACAGATATATAGCCATTGATCAATCAATTGTTCAGTAATTTCGCTGCAGACTGAAATCAGTGACCAGTTCGGTCGACGATTTCTCGACCGACTGACTGCTCGGTCGACGATTTCTCGCCCGACAAGGTTTCTGTTTTACCTACATAACTATTTATTGATTTCAAGTAAAATGTAGACTATGTCTAATTCAATTATGCAGTTTAAGAATCAGTTTTAGTTGAGATAAAACATATGAATATCAAAGTAACAAATCTCAACTGATCATATTAAAATTTTGAGGACCTTAATTGAGATAATTTTTCAAGTTAGAGATTTTAGTTACTTGAATCATTTTAGTTATCTCTTTATGTTAAGTTGAGATAGACATAAGGATGTGCAATTTAAAGTCTTTGGTCATATCTCAACTTAGTCTAATCAGTTCAATTTGGGGGTTTCGGAACCCATACTAACTCAACATTCCTTTTCTTGTATGGGCATGAGAAAGAGTAATGTCCAAGACGTGAGCAATAATGGCAACATAAAAATCAACCTCAAGTCTTTTTCTATGGTTTTGTTCTAGGTAGTTCTTTGGTACAAATGTGGCTTGATGTGCTCGTGTATTTCTCCAACTAGGTTGTTGATGTGATTTCCCTTTAGGCTTGTAACCTAGTCCTCTTCTTCCAATTTGTTGATAGGGATTATTTAGAATTTTATCAAGAATGCCATTGTTATTTAAACTACAAACTTGTTGTTGTAACTTGGCAATCTCATCCATTCTCTTCTTGATATCTAGTTTTGCTTGGTCTAGATGAGATGATAAAGAATTCCTTTCTTTAACTATATTGTCATAATCTACATGGGTACACAATATAGGTTGTTTTTGAAGATCATTCACTTGAGTTTGCAAATTAATCTTTTCTAAAGAAAGTAGATTGCAATTTGCCTCTATAGATTTTATCTTGATATCATGATCTTCAACAAGAAGCTTAATATTTAAATCATCATTTACTTTATTTGATTTCTTTAATTTCTTCTTGCACTCAATGTATTTTTCATGCATTTCTTCTAGACTAGCAATTAGATCTTCTTTTGATAAATCTAAAAGACTTACCTCTTCTTCTTCTTCATTGATTGTGGCAATGAAACAATTTTTGTGGACCTCTTTCTTCTTTTCTCTCCATGGACAACCGCTTGTTGTGTGGTTCGTTCCCAAACACCAATCGCAGCTTGTTGAACATTGGTCCATACTTCTTTGCCTGCGGTTGTAGTCACCTCCACCCTTTATTTCTTCAAGACCTTGTTAGGGCTCCTTGAAGCCTGCTCTGATACCAATTGAAAACTACTAGAGGGGGGGTGAATAGAGTTTTATAAAGATTTTAATAATAATTTAAACTCAAACAACCACAATGAAAATATTGGACAAGGAGACACAGGGTTTAGAGTGGTTCCAACCTTAGCAAATACTAAGGAAGTCAGTCCACTACCCGGTTGCTTACCCAACCGAGATTTGAAAAGAAATTTATTTTATTACCTCGCAAGGACTTTACATAAAATACAATTTCTTTTCCCAAACCCTTCAAGCAGCCTTCACCTAGAAGTAATCGCCCAACCTTGAAGCAGCCTTCCCTTGAAGTAGATGCACCAACTCCCGTTGCACCAGCCTTCTGAAGTAGCTTCCCGTGCGATATCCTTCTTGAAGTAGCTTGAAGTCCCCTTCTCCACCTGAGAAGTCAACCCTCTCCGATCCGCAGCCTCCAACCCTAGGAGTAGCAAGGAGAGTACAAAGGATAAAAGGAACAAGAAGGAAAATAGAAATTACAATACTGTTGTAAGCACAAGGCTTGATTTGCCTATATCAAGCGTATAGATCTCCTAACCAATGTGTATGACAATGTGATTGTAGTGGATAGGTGATACTATCCTATAGGACACGAAATGGGAGCAATAGGAATGAATGGCAAGTGTAGGAATTGCTCTATTGCTCTAACACAGATTGCAAGTGAGTATTCAAGCTCAAGTATAGCACAAGTATATCTTGGGTGTATTTGGTGTCCTAAGGCATGTCCTATTTATAGGAATGGCCTATGGATACTTAAGGATGTTCTAGACAACTTCTAGGGTCTTCTAAGTGCTTAACTAGTCGTTAGATATAAGTTAGGTGCATTAGTAACGGCTAGTTACTTTATTCTGCAATTGCTGTCAGAGACCATCTCGGTTGACAATTTGTCGACCGAGATACCTTCTCGGTCGAAGTTTTGTTGACCAACAGGCTCTCTGGATCAACGTTCATTTGCAACTGCCAACTACTTTGTCAGCTGTGTCTAACGGCTACTTGGGTCAATCTCGGTCGAGAAGTTTGTCGACCGAGAGTGTCTCGGTCGAGGAGTGTGGTCGACCGAGATTGACTCTGTTTTCAATCTTTTAATTAAACTACTAAGCATGTGTATGAGTGTGCATATGTGATCCTATTTGAAGGAGATGACCTAACTAAGTGTAGTGTTTTAGCTAGGGAGATCTAACGCTTGATTTACATGAAGTCTAAGTACTTGTACATTATATATTTGTACAAGTTTACAATAGATTACATTACATGACATTTACAAGAATTCAAGCGTATGGATTCCCTAGAACTTTGTCATCACCTTGTTCCTGCACACTTAAGTAGCTCGTTAGATCAACAAGAATGAAATGTTTGTCATCATCGAAACAAAGGGATTTATCATAATGTCCAATTTATCCAACAATCTCCCCCTTTTTGAAGATGACAAACATTTCCTAAAATATGAAATAAGGAAATATAAAGCATGTGAGTTTCATACCTGAAAATTACCTTTTGTAGCCATTCTTGTATCGCAAGTGAGTGCTGGCCATCAAGATGAAACTCATTTATATTTTAGATTTTATATTCTTTCTCCCCCTTTGTCATTTCAAAAAGATATCCAATTTGAATATTTTATTTTTCTTCTCCCCCTTAATTTTATATTATGCTCCCCCTTAAATAGATATCCTATTAGGAACATGGATTTTATATCATTTTTGTCTAATTTAGCAACAATTTATCTCTCACTCATTTGCAAAGGATGTTAAGCCTTGAAATGATATGAGATCATGTTTGGTTCATGGCATATGTAGATTGATTTCTCACTCATTTTACAAGGGATGTTAAGCCCTGAAAATGATATGAGATTCCCTTAAGCTCATAATACATATTGATTTCTCATCCATTTTGCAAGGGATGTTAAGCCCAAAAAAAAATGAAATGAGAGTCCTTTAAGCTTAGAATATATGAAGATGTCTCTAACCAAATGCAATGGATGTTAAGCCCTGATTTGTTTAGAGAGTTCCTTTAAGTACAAGATTTATTCATAGATTTCTTCATAAGCAAGATTAAAAAGACTAAGGTCGTAACAAGCTCCAAATGATCGAATTTGTAAGCTTCTTAATTAAATTTGATTTTATAGGCTCCCCCTTAATCTTACAATTTAAAGCAATTTAAAGCTTCTAAGGTTACAAATTTTATTTTGATTTTGACCTTTATCAAAAGTATACTAAGATTAAGTTTTAATAAAATGATGTCCAAATAAGCATTTTGTCAAAGCTTATTTTAGGTCGCCCTTGACTACGACCATAGCGCCCCTTGGTCAATTTTAATTTTAACCAAGAGGCAAATTCTGCAGATTTCCAAAACACTCATATGTGAAGTATAATTTCTGCGGATAGCTATAAATATCCATTTGAAGCACATTAAGAGATACCTATTATGAAGACTTAATATGGGTATCATAGTGAAGTCTTTAACCTTGATTTTTTTTCTAGGATGCATGTTTTACATTCATTGTAAATGATGTTTCATATGTTTTTCTATGGGTACATAAATATCAAATCCTATTTCTTCTTATACCCTTATCCTAAGATTCTTTAGAAATATGTATTTTGAAAGCAAGATTAATATCTTAAAGTCAAGATTTTTGCTTTTGATTTCTTAGAACAAGCAAATAGATAGAATCATTAATATTTTGTTCTAAGAGGCACTGTTTGGGTTGTTATAGCAGCATCATCATCACAAGCTGTATCTTTTATGCGAATGACATTTGCAATTTTCTGAATCACAATGATCATTTATGGTTTGTACATATGAATCAAAGCTTATTTTAAACCAATGAAACATAATGATCATAATGAAGCATGTTAAGTGATACTTAAAATGAAACCATCTTCTTAAAAATGAAAGCATGATTAATATCTCAAGTCTTTTTAAAAATATCAATTTGAGAAATTTTATAATATTGTGTTCTTTGCAAGCATTTTTAAAAGTCATATCACCAATGAATTATTTTGCTTGCATATCATCAAGAGTCATGCATGCAATTATCATTATCTATTTGTGTTAACATAACATCATGCTTAATAATGAAATAGTGAAAGCATATCCATGATGTAATGATAGAATGATAATTTCATGAAATACAGTGATTGCAATCATTTAAACTAAATGTCATAACACATGATTTCTATCTAGATAGATGCTTTAAAGAAAATCATGTAAAACATTATAAAATAGGGATTTCTAAACTTGATTTTCAATTTTATCTTATTTAGAGAATGATGTCATTTATATTCAAAAAGATCTTCAACTTGTTTTGTAAAACATTCATTAACAACAGATATATAGCCATTGATCAATCAGTTGTTCAGTAATTTCACTGCAGACTGAAATCAGTGACCAGTTCGGTCAACGATTTCTCGACCGACTGACTGCTCGGTCGACGATTTCTCGACCGACAAGGTTTCTGTTTTACCTACAGAACTATTTATTGATTTCAAGTAAAATGTAGACTATGTCTAATTCAATTATGCAGTTTAAGAATCAGTTTTAGTTGAGATAAAACATATGAATATCAAAGTAACAAATCTCAACTAATCATATTAAAATTTTGAGGACCTTAATTGAGATAATTTTTCAAGTTAGAGATTTTAGTTACTTGAATCATTTTATTTATCTCTTTATGTTAAGTTGAGATAGACATAAGGATGTGCAATTTAAAGTCTTTGGTCATAATTCAACTTAGTCTAATCAGTTCAATTCGGGGGTTTCGGAACCCATACTAACTCAACATTCCTTTTCTTGTATGGGCATGAGAAAGAGTAATGTACAAGATGTGAGCAATAATGGCAACATACAGAATCAACCTCAAGTCTTTTTCTATGGTTTTGTTCTAGGTTGTTCTTTGGTACAAATGTGGCTTGATGTGCTCGTGTCTTTCTCCAACTAGGTTGTTGATATGATTTCCGTTTAGGCTTGTAACCTAGTCCTCTTCTTCCAATTTGTTGATAGGGATTATCTAGAATTTTATCAAGAATGCCATTGTTATTTAAACTACGAACTTGTTGTTGTAACTTGGCAATCTCATCCATTCTCTTCTTGATATCTAGTTTTGCTTGGTCTAGATGAGATGATAAAGAGTTCCTTTCTTTAACTATATTGTCATAATCTACATGGGTACACAATATAGGTTGTTTTTGAAGATCATTCACTTGAGTTTGCAAATTAATCTTTTCTAAAGAAAGTAGATTGCAATTTGCCTCTATAGATTTTATCTTGATATCATGATCTTCAATAACCTTCTTAAGATCTTCATTTTCAGATGTAATAGCAAGAAGCTAATATTTAAATCATCATTTACTTTATTTGATTTCTTTAATTTCTTCTTGCACTCAATGTATTTTTCATGCATTTCTTCTAGACTAGCAATTAGATCTTCTTTTGATAAATCTAAAAGACTTACCTCTTCTTCTTCTTCATTGATTGTGGCAATGAAACAATTTTTGTGGACCGCTTTCTTCTTTTCTCTCCATGGACAACCGCTTGTTGTGTGGTTCGTTCCCAAACACCAATCGCAGCTTGTTGAACATTGGTCCATACTTCTTTGCCTGCGGTTGTAGTCACCTCCACCCTTTATTTCTTCAAGACCTTGTTAGGGCTCCTTGAAGCCTGCTCTGATACCAATTGAAAACTACTAGAGGGGGGGTGAATAGAGTTTTATAAAGATTTTAATAATAATTTAAACTCAAACAACCACAATGAAAATATTGGACAAGGAGACACAGGGTTTAGAGTGGTTCCAACCTTAGCAAATACTAAGGAAGTCAGTCCACTACCCGGTTGCTTACCCAACCGGGATTTGAAAAGAAATTTATTTTATTACCTCGCAAGGACTTTACATAAAATACAATTTCTTTTCCCAAACCCTTCAAGCAGCCTTCACCTAGAAGTAATCGCCCAACCTTGAAGCAGCCTTCCCTTGAAGTAGATGCACCAACTCCCGTTGCACCAGCCTTCTGAAGTAGCTTCCCGTGCGATAGCCTTCTTGAAGTAGCTTGAAGTCCCCTTCTCCACCTGAGAAGTCAACCCTCTCCGATCTGTAGCCTCCAACCCTAGGAGTAGCAAGGAGAGTACAAAGGATAAAAGGAACAAGAAGGAAAATAGAAATTATAATACCGTTGTAAGCACAAGGCTTGATTTGCCTATATCAAGCGTATAGATCTCCTAACCAATGTGTATGACAATGTGATTGTAGTGGATAGGAGATACTAGCCTATAGGACACGAAATGGGAGCAATAGGAATGAATGGCAAGTGTAGGAATTGCTCTATTGCTCTAAGACAGATTGCAAGTGAGTATTCAAGCTCAAGTATAGCACAAGTATATCTTGGGTGTATTTGGTGTCCTAAGGCATGTCCTATTTATAGGAATGGCCTATGGATACTTAAGGACGTTCTAGACAACTTCTAGGGGCTTCTAAGTGCTTAACTAGCCGTTAGATATAAGTTAGGCGCATTAGTAACGGATAGTTACTTTATTCTACAGTTGCTGTCAGAGACCATCTCGGTCGACAATTTGTCGACCGAGATACCTTCTCGGTCGAAGTTTTGTCGACCGACAGGCTCTCTGGATCAACGTTCATTTGCAACTGCCAACTACTTTGTCAGCTGTGTCTAACGGCTACTTGGGTCAATCTCGGTCGAGAAGTTTGTCGACCGAGAGTGTCTCGGTCGAGGAGTGTGGTCGACCGAGATTGACTCTATTTTCAATCTTTTAATTAAACCACTAAGCATGTGTATGAGTGTGCATATGTGATCCTATTTGAAGGAGATGACCTAACTAAGTGTAGTGTTTTAGCTAGGGAGATCTAACGCTTGATTTACATGAAGTCTAAGTACTTGTACATTATATATTTGTACAAGTTTACAATAGATTACATTACATGACATTTACAAGCATTCAAGCGTATGGATTCCCTAGAACTTTGTCATCACCTTGTTCCTGCACACTTAAGTAGCTCGTTAGATCAACAAGAATGAAATGTTTGTCATCATCGAAACAAAGGGATTTATCATAATGTCCAATTTATCCAACAACTTTGTCATCACCTTGTTCCTGCACACTTAAGTAGCTTGTTAGATCAACAAGAATGAAATGTTTGTCATCATCGAAACAAAGGGATTTATCATAATGTCCAATTTATCTAACAATCTCCCCCTTTTTGAAGATGACAAACATTTCCTAAAATATGAAATAAGGAAATATAAAGCGTGTGAGTTTCATACCTGAAGATTACCTTTTGTAGCCATTCTTGTTTTACAAGTGAGTGTTGGCCATCAAGATGAAACTCATTTATATTTTTGATTTTATATTCTTTCTCCCCCTTTTTCAGTTCAAAAAGATATCCAGGTTAAACATTTTATTTCTCCTCCCCCTTAATTTTATATTAAGCTCCCCCTTAAATAGATATTCTATTAGGAACATGGACTTAATATCATATTTGTCTAATTTATCCACAAATTGTTTCTCAATCATTTGCAAAGGATTTTAAGCCTTGAAATGATATGAGATTCCTTTAAGCTTATGATGAATGTATATTGATTTCTCATCTATCAAGAGTAAAAATACTAAGGTCGTAACAAGCTTCAAATGATGTTTACAATGTTTTTCTAAGCTTCTTCATCAATTAATCAAATTTGTTTTTATGAGCTACCCCTTAATCTTACAATTTAAGCAATGTAATGCTTCTAAGGTCACAAATGATTTTAAATTTTGATTTTGGCCTTTATCAAAAGTATACTAAGATTAAGTACAATAAAATGATGTCCAAATAAGCATTTTGTCAAAGCTTATTTTAGGTCGCCCTTGACTACGACCATAGCGTCCCTTGGTCAATTTTAATTTTAACCAAGAGGCAAATTCTGCAGATTTCCAAGATAAACATTCATATGTGAAGTATAATTTCTGCAGATAGCTATAAATATCAATTTGAAGCACATTAAGATATACCTATTATGAAGACTTAATATGAGCATCATAGTGAAGTCTCTGACTTTGATTTTTCTAGAATGCATGTTTTACATTCATTGTGAATGATGTTTCATATGCTTTGCTATGGGTACATAAATATCAAATCCTATTTCTTCTTATACTTTTATCATAAGATTCTTTAGAAACATATATTTTGAAAGCAAGATTAATATAGCAACATCTTCATCACAAGCTGTGTCCACAATTATTATCTATTATGTCAAGATGCTTTTATGCTAATGACATTTGCAATTATCTGAATCACAATGATCATTCATGATTTGTACATATGAATCAAAGCTTATTTTAAACCAATGAACCATAATGATCATGATGAAGCATGTTAAGTGATACTCAATATGAAAACATCTTCTTAAAAATGAAAGCATGATTAATATCTCAAGTCTTTGTAAAGATATCAATTTGAAAAATTTTATAGCATTGTGTTCTTTGCAAGCATTTTTAAAAGTCATATCACCAATGAATTATTTTGCTTGCCTATCATCAAGAATCATGCATGCAATTATCATTATCTATTTGTGTTAACACAACATTATGCTTAATGATGAAATAGTGAAAGCATATCCATGATGTAATGATAGAACAATAGAATGATAATTTCATGAAATACAGTGATTGTAATCATTTAAACTAAATGTCATAACACATGATTTCTAGATAGATGCTCTTAAAAAAATCATGTAAAACATTATAAAATAGGGATTTCTAAACTTGATTTTCAATTTTATCTTATTTCGAGAATGATGTCATTTATATTCAAAAAGATCTTCAACTTGTTATGTAAAACAGTCATTAACAACAAATAGATAGCCACTGATCAATCAATTATTCAGCAATTTTACTGCAGACTGAAATCAGTGACCAGTTCGGTCGACGATTTCTCGACCGACTGACTGCTCGGTCGACGATTTCTCGACCGACAAGGTTTCTGTTTTACCTACAGAACTATTTATTGATTACAAGTAAAATATAGACTATGTCTAATTCAATTATGCAGTTTAAGAATCAGTTTTAGTTGAGATAAAACATATGAATATCAAAGTAACATTTAGATCAAATCTCAACTAATCATATTCAAAATTTTAAGTTTTGAGGACCTTAATTGAGATAAGTTTTCAAGTTAGAGATTTTAGTTACTTGACTCATTTTGTTATCCCTTTATGTTAAGTTGAGATATACATAAGGATGTGCAATTTAAAGTCTTCGGTCGTATCTCAACTTAGTCTAATCAATTCAATTTGGGGGTTTCGGAACCCATACTAACTCAACATTCTTTTTCTTGTATGGGCATGAAAAAGAGTAATGTCCAAGACGTGAGCAATAATGGCAACATACAGAATCAACCTCAAGTCTTTTTCTATGGTTTTGTTCTAGGTTGTTCTTTGGTACAAATGTGGCTTGATGTGCTCATGTCTTTCTCCAACTAGGTTGTTCATAAGATTTCCCTTTGGGATTATAACCTAGTCCTCTTCTCCCAATTTGATGATAGGAATCATCCAATATTCTATCAAGGATTCCATTGTTGCTTAACCTAGTAACTTCTTGTTGCAACTTAGCGATCTCATCCATTCTTTTCTTAATGTCTAGTTTTGCTTGATCTAGATTCGATGATAAATAATTCCTTTCTTTCACTATATTATCATAATCTAGATGTGTACACAAAACAGGTTGTTTTTAAAGATCATTTAACTTTGCAAGTAATTCAACCTTTTCTTGGGATAGAATATCATAATTTGTTTCTAGAGAAAAAAGCTTCACATCACTATTACGTAGAGACGATTTCAAAGTATGATTTTCAGAAATAATGCTATCTTTTTCAAAACTAAGATCATTCAATTTAGCATATAAATCTTCTTTTTCGGATGTAAGAGCAAGAAGTCTAGCATTTAACTCATCGTTTGTTTTATTAGACTTCTTTAATTTCTTCTTCAACTCAATATACTTATTGTGTGTTTCTTCAAGACTAGAAATTAGCTCTTCTTTTGATAAATCAAGAAGGCTTACCTCTTCTTCTCCTTCTTCATTGGTTGTGGCAATGAGAAAATTTTTGTGGAACTCTTTCTTCTTTTCTGTCCATGGACAACCGATTGTTGTATGGTTCGTTTCTAAACACCAATTGTAGCTTGTTGAAGGTTGGTCCAAGTTGCTCCTTTTCCTGCGGTTGTAGTCACCTCCACCCTTCATTCTTCAAGACCTGGTTAGGGTTCCTTGAAGCCTGCTCTGATACCAACTGAAAACTACTAGAGGGGGGGGGTGAATAGAGTTTTATATATAATTTTAACAATTATTGAACTGAAACAATCAACCACAAAAATATTGGACAAGGGGACAAGGATTTAGAGTGGTTCCAACTTTAGCAAATACTAAAGTTGTCAGTCCACTACCCGGTTGCTTACCCAACTGGGATTTGGAAAGAAATTAATTTTATTACCTCGCAAGGACTTTACATAAAATTACAATTTCTTTCCCTACACCCTTCAAGCAGCCTTCACCTAGAAGTAATCGCCCAACCTTGAAACAGCCTTCACCTAGAAGTAATTGCACCACCTTGAAGCAGCCTTCCTCCTGAAGTAGCTTCCCGTTGCAATAGCCTTCTTGAAGTAGCTTCCCGTGCGATAGCCTTCTTGAAGTAGCTAGAAGTCCACCTTCTCCTCCGAGAAGAACCTTCTCCAATCCGCAGCCTCCAACCCTAGGAGTAGCAAGGAGAATACAAAGAATAAAAGGGAACAAGAAGGAAAATAGAAATTACAACTTATCCTTTTAAGCACAAGGCTTGATTTGCCTATATCAAGCGTATTGATCTCCTAACCAATGAATGTAGAAGTGTAAGTGCTGTGGTAAGGAGATGCTAGCCTATAGGACACGAAATGGGAGCAATGGGAATGAATAGCAAATGTAGGAATTGCTCTATTGCTCAAAACAGTATTGCCAATGTGTATTCAAGCTCAAGTATAACATAAGTGTAGCTTAGGTGTCTTTTGGTGTCCTAAGGCATGTCCTATTTATAGGAATTGCCTATGGATACTTAAGGACGCTCTAGACAACTTCTAGGGGTTTCTAAGTGCTTAACTAGCCGTTAGATATAAGTTAGGTGCATTAGTAACGACTAGTTACTTTATTCTGCAGTTGCTGTCAGAGACCATCTCGGTCGACAATTTGTCGACCGAGATGCCTACTCGGTCGAAGTTTTGTCGACCGACAGGCTCTCTGAATCAACGTTCATTTGCAACTGCCAACTACCTTTTCAGCTGTGTCTAACGGCTACTTGGGTCATTCTCGGTCGAGAAGTTTGTCGACCGAGAGTGTCTCGGTCGAGGAGTGTGGTCGACCGAGATTGACCCTGTTTCAATCTTTCAATTAAGGCACTATGTGTGTGTATGAGTGTGCATATGTGATCCTATTTGAAGGAGATGACCTAACTAAGTGTGGGGTTTAGCTAGGGAGATCTAACGCTTGATTTACATGAGGTCTAAGTACTTGTACATTATATATTTGTACAAGTTTACAATTGATTACATTGCATGACATTTACAAGCATTCAAGCGTATGGATTCCCTAGAACTTTGTCATCACCTTGTTCCTGCACACTTAAGTAGCTTGTTAGATCAACAAGAATGAAATGTTTGTCATCATCGAAACAAAGGGATTTATCATAATGTCCAATTTATCTAACACAACTTCCTCTATTGGAGAAGAAGACTTCAATTCTACATCCAAGGATCAAGTCTCGAGATGTGGCAAATGGTGAACAACCCATACATTCTACCAAAGACAAATATTGAAGAATGGGATGAAGCCACCTTGATGAAAGCAACCTTGAATGCTAGAGCCATGCACATCCTTTATGCCTCCATGAACCCCACCGAGTTCAACCGGATTTCCTCTTGTGAGACGGCCTATGAGGTATGGAGAAAGATTTGCAACACTTATGAAGGAACAGATCAAGTGAAGGAAAGCAAAGTCTACATGCTCAAAGGGTTGCTTGAGAACTTCAAGATGGGAAAGGAGGAGAGCATAGCCAACATGTACTCAAGGCTCAACACCATCTTGAATGGTCTTGCCGTTATAGGACATCCTATGTCTAGTGGAGAGATCAACTCAAAGATCCTTAGAACTTCCCCAAGAGGTGGGAATCCAAGGTGACTTCTATTGAAGAAGCAAGGTCTCTTAGGGATATTCCTATTGAAGAGCTCATTGGAAATCTACAAGAACATGAAGCTACACTTGATAAGAGGGAGGAAGTAGAAATACAAGAGGAGAAAGAACTCAAGAGAATGAAGAAGGTTGAAATCTAAGCTCAAATCAAGGCTATTGTTGGTCAAGCTTCTCCATCCTCTCAAGTTGAAGAAGATGCCATGTACTCCAAGGGTAGACTCTAAAAAGGCAAGTCATCCTCCATCCGATGCTTCACATGTCGAAAGAAGGGTCACTACAAGGAATATTGCCCACAAGGCAAAAATACCCATCTTCACAAGAAGATATGGCAATCAAGTGGCTCCTCCAACTCAAGCTCAAGTGAAGATTCAAGTGAAGGATCAAGCTCAAGCTCTAGTGATGAAGGAGAATGCCATTTTGCTCTTATAGCATCAACAAGTGAAGACTAAAATGAGGTAAATCTAGACTCTTTAGATAAAGAATCTTTAATTGCTATTATTCTTGATATTTGTGCCTCTTATAAGTCTTCTAAAAAGAAAAAGAAAAAGCTTGCTAAAATTGTTGATAACATATAGAACTAGATGACCTTGAATATGCTAATTCTTTCTTGCTTATTGATAAAACTGATTGTCTTAGCCAAGTAGACTCTCTTAAACTTGAAAATTCTAGTTTGCTCGATAAGATTAAATTTCTAGAAGCTCAACCTATCATGCCTAGTTCTAATGAAGAGCATACTTTAATTGTTGATTCTCTCATGCATGAGCTTGATACTCTTAAAACTGAAAATGTAGAACTCAAGCTTATTGATGATGCTAGGAGAGAAGAAATCTATGCTTATCAAAGAAAATTAGTGGTGCTTAAATCTGAAAATGCCTCCTTGCTTGCTAAAATCAATGGGCATGAACTTTGTTCTAGTTATACTAATAGAGAGAATGATGTTGTTGCTCTTCATATTGATAGAGATTCTTATTTAACTAAAACTCTTTTCTTAGAAAATGATCTTGTACATTCTAGAGATAATATTAATCAATTGTCTTCTACTATTGCTTCTCTTAAGCATGATAATGATAGTTTGAGATCTTCTTTGCAAAGATTATTAGTTGGTAAGAAGAGTCTTAATGACATCCTACACCATACTACTAAACAAATTGGTAGACATGGTTTAGGGTATGATAGTAGTCAAGGGAAGAACAAAGATAAAGGACCTCCAATATTCCATGGAGAATCCTCTAGTTCCAAGACTATAGGCACATGCAACTATTGCAATGAATTAGGTCATTATTCTAATTGTTTTCCTTTTAGGAAAGCACCCAAGAGCAATAGGATTTGGGTTGCTAAGCTAACCCCTCCGGACCCAAAAACATGATTGGGGACCATTTCATATTTCTTCTTGTAGGTACTTGCAAATGGATTGACTTGAGCCACTAAATTGCAAATTGACTTCTCAATCCACATGAAAGAAGAAAGGTGAGATGTGTAGAGGGTGACAACAAGTAGAAAAGCAATGGTAAGTACAAAGGTAATGGTTTTACTGTTTGTAACCATTTCTAACTTGTTTTGTCAAGTTAGTGTGCACTATACATATGGTTTTTGAGTCAAAAGTGACATTTTGTGATTCTCTTCACACTCTTGCTCAAAAACTGTTTCTAATACTTCTATAGTGCATTACTAACTTGCTTAAACAAGTTTGGATATGGTTTGTATTTTTAGCATGCCTTTAAATATGTTTTTATGAAATATATGTGCTTCTTGACAACTGATCTGTCGGTCGAGTTTGCCCTATTGAAACTCGACCGATAGGCACCAAGAGTGTTGCCAACAGCTGTCATCGGTCGAGTTGACAATGCACAGAACTCGATCGATAACATTGTGCATAGAATACACAGTTGGCTTATTGGATGAAAATTTCTCTCTAAACTAGATTTTCGCAACCAATAGCCTTATTCTTTGGCACTCCCTTGGTATCTTTATATATGCATATTTCCATGTTCTAAATTTCCTATCTTGCATACAACTCTGTCTCTCTAATTGCTCTAAATTGGTATATCTATATGTTGTAATTACTTGTTTTGAGTTGTCTTGCAGGTTTTGATGATGATCTCTATGGATCTCTTGGTTGTGTTTTAAATTGCTTCCATTGTGATCTAACTTGCTACATCTATCTAGGTGTATATCTTATTTTGATACAACCTTGAGGTTCTTAGGGGTAATCATCTTATGGTAAGGATGCGTATCTAGTGAGTTATATCCTCTCATTCTTCTAAATTTGCATATCTCTTTGTTTGGATATATCTCTACATCTACTCATAGCTTGCTTTAAATTGTGTATCTTTTGATATCTCTTGCTATGATCTAGATCCTACTAGTAGTCCTAACTTGTGATATCATCTATTAGTAGTTTACATACATGTAGTTCTAACCTTGTCAAATAATTGGTATCTTTACTCATCTATATGCTATGCTTGTATCTTGTCTTTTACATGCTCAAGATTGTTCCTTGAATTGTATATCTACTATCTTGAGTTGCTTGCATAACATTGTGATGCAGGGCACATAGAGCTACATTATATGTAGAAATTGGAGTATTTTTGGATTTTATGCAGCTTTTGCTCCAGTTTCAGTTTCTGGTGCAAGACTAGTGTTTTTCATGCAGAAACGACCTTATGAGAAAGACTCATCGCTTCACCATGAGCTCCGATGGTTTTTGGTCAAATTCCATCATCTTGAGGGTCAAAATTGTGATTTATTGTTTTTCTACAGCATGATATCTTGCATTTTTTGGGTTGTTCAAGTATATGCTTTAACTTGCTTTTCTTTCTATGCTTGGACAAGACCCTATCTGTCCTCTTCTTCTCTCCTTATATATGTTTGTGTTATCTCCTTTTTCTCTTTAACAAGTGATGTTAATTATTCACCCCCACCTTTTTGAAATGACAAAGGGGGAGAAAGGTATGTCTTCTTTTAAAAGAGGAAGAAGGCATGTCTTACATGAAGAGGAGATGCATGTTCATGAAAAGGGAGAAGGTAAATGGGAGAAGACATATATGTGTAGAACATATATGAGTAGAAGACATAGTATTCTATAAATGTTATGAAAGCTAACCATGCAGGAGAAATAGCATCAATTGAGGGGGAGTATGAAAACTCCATGCGCATCAATTGAGGGGGAGCATATGAACTCCATTCTATTGAAACCCCTAGGTTTCTCCAAAGGTATGAATTTACTTAAATGCTTTCAATACATTTATGGAATGGTTTGTCATCTTCAAAAAGGGGAGAATGTTGACGCAAGGTCAATTAGGTCAATGTTGACTCACGTCTAAATTGACTAAACCCACATTTTGATGATGACTAACCATTCCACATATTGGTGTCTAATGCTTCTACTTGAGTAATTTCAGATTAGGTATAGACACACTCCAATTGCCCTAACTTGCGCATCTCAAATTGGAGAAAAGACAAGTCAAAGTCATACAAGTGCACGTTTTTGTAATATGATGTATATCCATTAGAATCATGTTGTAAATCACTTGTAATGATTGTATTACTTGTAATTAAGCTTAGAAAAATATCAGGAACACTTAGATCGAATATTAGAGCACTTTTAATGCAACTTTGAAAATCAATTACAGGCACTTGATCGGTCCAGTTTCCCACCCTAAAACTCGACCGATCCACCTGTGGTGATTTTCTGAAGATTGAATCGGTCCAGTTTCCCACCCTGAAACTCGACCGATCCACCTGGGCTGATTTTCTGAAGATTGAATCGGTCCAGTTTCCCACCCTGAAACTCGACCGATCCACATGGGATGATTTTCTGAAGATTGCATCGGTTGAGTTACACATATAGAAACTCGACCGAATACACTGTACGGAAAAGTGTAGAAAAGTGTTTCTAGCCGTTGTGGAGTTGCAACAAGTGAAAATAGATCCGTTGCAAGCCACAAAACGGCTATTTTCATTCACAAGTGTTCCCAAAGGTTAAGAGGCATCCCCAACTATAAATAGGACCCCTTGGGCTTCATTCCAAGGTAGAGAATTCATTGCAAACTCTTTCTGAGGTTCCTATTCTATAGTTGAGTGCTTCCTACAGCCTCCTCTCTCTCTCTAAGCTTAATCACTTCCTACATCCATTAGAGTGAGTAGGAAATCTATAAGAGATCTAGTCCTATATGTATATCTTGTGAGGCTCTCACTTCCACCACCTACACTTCTCTCCTTTGTAATCTTGAAGATGAAGGTTCTATCTCTTGTCCAAGAGAGGAGAATAAGAACAAGGGAAGGAGTCCCTTAGTGAAGATCAAGGTAGAAGACTTGGAGCTAGAGTGGGTAAGCCCTTGGAGAAGGCAAAAGACTCAAGCTCAAGTAGGTAAGACCTTGGTGGAAAGATTCTCCGAGTGAAGGTGAAGTCAAAGGCGGAAGATCCAAGAAGAGTGGGTAATTCCTACAAGGCCGAAGACTTGTGCAAGAGTGGGTAAGTCCTTGGAGAAGGCCGAAGACTCTTGCAAAGTGGGTAAGTCCTTGGTAAGGTTGAAGACTCTTTGTATTGGATAGGTAAGTCCTTTGTTGGTCTTGTATTGTATGGCTTATAAGTGAATATAAGAGTGCAATTGTTGGAAGTCCTAGAGATTGACCTCTCTAGGAAAGTGGACTGACACACTTCTAGTTTGAAGTGTGGAACCACTCTAAATAGCTTGTCTAATTGGTGCATGTTCAATCTCTCTTATCCTTGCTATGCATGATTTAGTTGCACTCAAATTACCTATTTAGAAACCTTATCTTGTCATATATTTTGAAGGTTTGATGAGTTTTGTTTAAGTGCTTTCAGCTGTATTCATCCCCCCTCTAGAGCATCTAATCACCCATCTAGGATCCAACAAAAGTGACAGTCGTGACTGTGACCCTTATACCTGAAATCACTACATTCGTCATATTTTAATTTGTGTACTTTGACCACTAAACAACATGATCTAAATAAGAGTTGCCAAATTGGCAGTGACTGGGTGCACTCTAACACTTTTGGATTGTTGTGATTGATGTAGCTGGAAATTGTCCTTCCCTTGGAGTGATATCCCAACTACTTGATAGGAGAGATTACGGAAATGTACGATCATGATCATGTTTGTCAATATATGATATTGAGCTCACAATATCTTAAATAGTGTTCTCTAGTTTATGGAACATAGATAATCATGAGAGAACAACAATTCCATGCCTCAATTTTAATCTAGATATATGTGAAAAGAATTATACAATCATGGAATTGTTGATCACTTTACAAGTTGAAGTTGTTAATTAACTTACTCCTAATACTTGAATGGCAATGATGTGTGTCTAGAAACCAACCTATACTTCTTGATTTTTTAACATTACTACTAACTTACTACTATTCATTGGATGGAAATGATGTATGTCTAGACACCAATCCATACTTGTTGGATTTTAAAGAACCCTACCAATGTAATTAAGAACCTACTGGGTCATACAATAAGGATGTATAAAGGAATTGAAATTTGCAATCCAACATTTGATTTGACAGGTTCTAAAATATAAAAAAGATGATTTATTACCCAATCAGGCAAGTGGAATTTCCAACCGATCGATTGAATTGGTTGTCTCAATAGAACAATTGATTGCCAACCTATCAAATGATTTTCACTTTGGATAGTGACCAATGAGCTGACTCACTTTAGTGAGTCTGGCTATGTGAAACTAAGATGGAAAGTTTCAATTTGGAAACAAATTCAGATTTGGATATGGACTAACCCAGTCAGCCAATTGGGAGTCCCACTCGGCCAACTAACAGTCTCAACCGATCGATTGGAATCTGAGTATGAGTTTTCAAGTTTTGACCTTAGGATTAGGGAAGGAATTAGAATTATTGGTTTTCATGCCTTTGACTCCTATACAAAATGAGTAAGTATTAAAGTGTGTGCCACATATGAGATACAACTTGTAGGACATGTTGGTCATCATATTTTTGTTGGTATGGTATGCCCAGAGAGCCAATCATATGATGATTGTGATGGCATATTACATAGAAAGATTTGATTAATAATAATAAAGGCAAGCTATCAATTCATTCTAATTCACTTAGTTATTAAATAATGAGGAAACATTATGAATGTCTAGAGAGTGAAAATACTCAATTACGTATATCTTCAAGGATGTGCCTTGAACAATGAGATCATACGAATGATAAGAGTATGTGTCTTGTTATGTTCCTAGTCGATTGTTACTGTGGAAGGTAGATAGGAAAAAATAACACATAAGACTAGAGTGTGTGTTGGTTGATGACATAATATCATCAGTAATCATATGGCATGTAAAACCAAACACACAGACACTTGTTAGAGAACAATGTATCAGATAGACCCACCTTGAGAGTGACACATGGAAATCATCATTGGTGGTCATAGTCATCTCTCATAGTGGATATGGTAACTGCAATTTTTAGAACTGAAGTCACTACACTCATCACATGTCATTTGGTATAGTTTGACATCATCAAATATAACCCTAAATAAGGATTGTCATAAAGGTGATGATTGGGTAGATGTGACACATGGGGACTGATTGTGAGTTATGTATATGGGATTTTTCCCTAGTACTGGAGTTTGTTATCATGACCACTTGATAAGTGAGAATGAGAAATGCATATGCATGTACATGTAAATCAATATATGATATTGAAGTTAGATATATCTTAGACAGTCTTCTCTTGGTTCAAGGAACATGGATTGAACATTGAGAGGATGATGATTCCTTACCCCAAGTTCATTCCGGATAACAGAGATAAAGGAATTATAAAATTATTGTAACACCTTGCACATATTGTAGATTGAAGTTGTTCTCCAACTTTCCATTCACTTGGGTAGCAATGATGTGTGACTAGGTACCACTCTTTACTTGTGATGTCATAAAATAGTTATAGACATTCACTGCCGACGTGATATGGGACCTATAGGGTCACACACATAGGAACTCATCTAGGAGAGGAGTTCAATCATCAATGATGATTTGATTGATGAATAAAGTGTTTAGATATTAAATTCAAGTAAAAAATCAGATGACTCGACTGCCAATCGATCAGATCAAGTGTTGAGCCACTGTTCAGAGTGTTAGGTTGATTAGAAATTGAATTGGTCGAGTTCTGCATGAATCGGGGCACCAACAAATCAGCCCACTGGGTGAACCGATCGACACAGGTTGGGTGAGACAACCGGTTCACCTATTGATTCGATTGGCTTGATCGTGCCAACTGAAGGTTCTGGTGACTCCCAAATTTGTGAAAAAGGTCGATCATTTCACTTATTCAATTCAATTGGGAAAAGAAATAATATTGTGCATTAATTGGAAATAAATTTGCTAATTATATGTGATTGGGAAACATGGATGTTATAACCCCATTTTTCTAAATCATGTAATAAGATTTGTAAATCTTCTTTTAAGAAATAAATGAAAACAATGGTTGATTTAATGGTTTGATTTGAATGAATTTCGTGCCTTGTTTTTTTAATGGGCCTTATTGGCTATTTAATCCCAATTGAAAGAAAAAGAAAAAGAAATGAAAATGCAATCCAATTGGATAAAGGAATTAACAAGAAAATAGATAAAAGAAGAATAAAAGGCTAGGGAATGTTTTACAAAATGAAATTTCGAGATATTAAGGTTCCTTGAGGTTCAAGGAACTTAGGATAATAATATAAAGGCAAAGGAAAGAGAAAATATATGGAAAATATGAATAAATAAGTGTTAACTTGCAACATAAGAAAAGGAATCATTTCTTTGGATAATAATCCAAAATTTTGTAGGATGAAATATAAAAGCATAAATGAGGATCCCTTAAAATTTGAATTAAAAAGGAGTTCTAATTTGGGAGTTATTGCTTTTTCAAATTATCCTCAAATTTGTGAATTATCTTGGAAATTAGGAAATCGTTTCTTTTTCTGGTTGAGCGCGGACGATTCTGGCAGTTGGATCTTGATCCAACCGACACTTCTCATCATCAAAGTCCCAATGGGAAGCGGACTGTGGATGACTTACAGGGGAAACTTTCCCCTCAATTTCCAATCGATTCAGTGCATGTGCACTTGTGGAATATGTTCCATTGGATTCGAGAGAGAAAGACGAAGCTTCTCGACCATATATTGATGACCTTTACTCGTGTCTGCGCAAAACCCCCAATTGGTCTAGGAACTAGTTTATGAAGGGGATTAGGAACCCTAAGAGAAACCCCCCATAGCCTGTAAATAGACCCTCATGTGGTTGCTCTCACCCTCATGAACCCTGGCGGCAGCTCCCTAGGTCATTGCACCCTCTCCCTCTCTGAATTGACCCATCTCCGGCGAGGTCTAGCCGCGATGCCACAATGTTGTTTAGAGAAGAGAAGGAGGAGGACGACGAGCAGAAACCCTCAGATTCTAGACCATTGTGGACCTGAGCACGATCCAACGGATCGGCAGAGGGGGCACGCACATGATCGTGTGAGTGGGGGCGAGTCACGAGGATCGTTTGATCCTAGATAGTCCAAGTGGACTATTGATCCGACGAACCAGGTCGGCAAACCTAAGCTTACCCGCTTAGTGGAGTCGATCAACACAAAGTGTCAGATCAGATTAGTGGACCAGCGGAGCATTGATCCAACGACTACAAATAATTGTTAATTCCTCTTCTCTAACTGATATTTTAGAAAAACATTTTCCCTTACGAAATTTTTAGAAATAGCTAGGAATCTCTGAGGAAAAACTTTATCATGAAAGCTGCATAAAAAATACGAGGAACATGATAAAAATAGTTTGGAGACTTAATTATATCTCATTTTACAAAATTATCTTAATTTGGTAGAAGTATGTATTAAAAGGGTAATTTAAAACCCTAATTGTATATAAAAGGTGAATCCTTGTGGATTAATAGGTTAATTTGAAAAGTATTAACTTGTTGATTATTAAGATAGAGTTTTCATCCATTTTGAATGTAAGATTGGCTAATTTAGGGTATTAATCATTGAATGAAGGATAATATGTATAGAAACCCTAAATTAGGGTAAAAGAAGAGGAAAAACCTTGTTGATTTTGAATTATGGAAAAAGATTGTTAAATAATGATCCTAAGTATGAATAGGAGTAGTAAGGTGAGAAATTTAGGGTTTTTATATAGTTTTTCTAAATATGGATTCATAATGTTAATAGTGGAGATAAAACCCTAATTTCCAAGGAAGCCCTAATATTGGAATAGAAATACTAAGAGATAAGATGAGTTTGGATAAATAATGATAAAAGGAAGTTTATATGTTTATTTCAGGATTTTTGTTCATCTTTGCTTGCTTGGTTGGGTTTCCTTGCTTGATTAATTCTGTCACCAAAACTACTGATACAGGTATGTGGTTACGTTTACGATCAACCGCCTTAGTTTCACGATGATTCTCAAAGATTTTATAGGTTGTTTGAAATAAACTGCTCGGATGACTTTTATTTCATGCAACTATAAAGTGACTATGATTATCACTATATATATATATGTATATATATATATATATATATATATATATATATATAGAGAGAGAGAGAGAGAGAGAGAGGTTAGGAAGTGTGTACCGGCCGGTACATGTAACTTATGTGTACCGGCCATGAAAATAGCATATGTAGAGTATGTTGATAAAATCCAACCATATGGATTGATTCAACTCTATATAGATTAGATGACTTTAAAAAATGATAACCATATCTTAAGTAGATCATGAGATATAACCATACACCATTCAATGGTTTATGCAATTTCTGCAACATACCATTGATTAGAAAATAAACATTTTCTTTTATTGTACGCTCTATGAATATCAAATTGCGATGATTTTTGGTACACATCTTATCTAAGGGGTATACTATACATCCATAAGGTTGGATTATTCCATACAATTTTACAATCCCCATAAATGAAGGTGGGTACATGTAAGCTACATGTACTCGGGTACACAATTCTTTTAGCCATATATATATATATATATATATATATATATATATATATATATATATATATATATATATATATATATATATATATATATATATATATATATATATATATATATATATATATATATATATATATATATATATATATATATATATATATATATATATATATATATATATATATATATATATATATATATATATATATATATATATATATATATATATATATATATATATATATATATATATATATATATATATATATAACTGGCTTAGATCTGGATCCTCCTCTTTGGCTTTACAAAGGCTAAAAAAGGGTAACCTAGAGTAAGGTTTAGGTTTTCATGAGATAGAAATTGGGCTACCCACGTGTAGTGCCATGAGACTCTTAGCAAGACATGAGTTAAGGAGTGGGCTACCTATGGGTAGTGCCATGTGACTCGGCCCTAGAAACTGATTTACCTGTTAGGTGGGATCATGAGTGGTATAATGGGGATCTACCATAAGGAAGGTAGCATCCAGACCCACTGCTGGGACAGCGTAGAGGATATGGTATTCATAGATCGAGAAATTATATTTAAAACGTAAAGTTGTTTGTTAAACTGTAATTGATTGCACTAAGTTGTTATGATTAATTCCACAATTATTGTTTCCCACATACCAGCTTTGTGCTGACCGACATTTTGTTTGTCGAAGTTTTAGGTACAGAAACCTAAAGGACAAACAGTAAAATGTCATATTGTGAAATACGTGAATTAAAGTTCAAGGAGCATTAATTAGAGTAGAATTCATATGTGGATAGAAGTTTAGAAATCCAACTTTTCAAAGGTATGCAAAATTTTATTTATTATAGCTTTTCAGTATAGTCAGGTAGTGTTTGGTAATTATTAATGTTTATTTGTCAAATCTTGATCTAGAAATTAGAATAACATCTCTGACCTCCTAGTCTCCCTTAATTGGGGGTTACTGGAAGGCGGGGTCATTACATTTGGTATTAGAGCCAAGGTTCCTCACTTAACCATTAATAATTATTAAATTTTACAAATTCTATAGAACCCAAGGGAGTTATTAGAGGATTATCCAAACGACCGAGGTGTCTAGAAAAGGATCACAACTGGGGGCTGGCAATATTTTCCTCTGCACCGCTAGTCAGAATACGAGGACTCTCGGATCCGTGTGACTCACATAATACAAGGACTCCTGGATCCGTGTGACTACCACCAGTTGAGAGTCAAGAGTGAGGACATCCCGAAAACAACTTTTTGAACCCGTTATGGCCACTATGAGTTTGTGGTTATGCCTTTTGGGTTGTCCAATGCACCCAATGTTTTATATGAACCTTGTGAATAGTGTGTTCCAACCCTTCCTTGACTCATTTGTCATTGTTTTCATAGATGACATATTAGTTTATTCGGAAGACTTAGATCAACATCGAGACCACCTAAGTAAAGTTCTTGATATCTTGAGAAAGTAGAAATTTTATGGGAAATTCTCTAAATGTGAGTTTTGGATAGAACGAGTCATGTTCCTCGGACACATCATCTCAGGAGGAACAAAATCATTGTAGATCTAGCTAAAGTGTCGGTAGTACAAGAATGGCCTGCATCGAAGAACCCATCTGAGATCCAAAGCTTCTTGGGGTTAGCAGGATACTATTGACGTTTCATCAAGGATTTCTCAAAGACCGCCTTGCTTTTGACCATGTTGAATCAGAACGATGTGAAGTTTGTATGGTCTGATGTGTGTGAAGCTCATTTTCAAGAGCTGAAGGAGAAGCTGACCACTGCACCAGTTTTGACTCTACCATCAGGCAATGAGGGTTTCATGATTTTCACCGATGCGTCAAAGATGGGACTTGGTTGTGTGTTAGAATATAATCGACATGTGGTTGCATATGCCTCCCATAAACTCAAGCCCGACGAGGTGAATTACCTGATGCATGACTTAGAGCTAGCTGCTATCATTCATGCATTGAAGTTTGGCAGCATTACCTGTACGGTGCTACTTTTGAAATCTTCACCCACCATAAGAGCCTGAAATATCTCCTGACACAAAAAGACTTGAACCTACGACTGTGACAATGGATGGAGTACATGAAGGATTGCGACTTCACCATCACTTATCATCCAGGAAAGGTGAATGTCATAGCAGATGCTTTAAGTCAAAAATAGCTCAGGTGTGCAGCTATTTTGTCCAGTCAGTGGAGGAGTTTAGAAGAGCTAGTAGAATGGTCTCCCCAACCGTTTGATGATCGAGTTCGTTTGGAAAACATCCAGATACAATCAAAATTATTGAGTGAGATTGTAGCAGCACAGTTGGCCAGTGGAGAACTTGACAAGATGAAGGGCTTGGTGAAGAAGCCATAGACCCGTCTTTCTTTGGGAATAGACAGAGGTATTAGATTTGAGAATCACATATGGGTTCCTGAAGACTCACCATTGAAGGGACGTATCCTACAAGAGTCTCATGGTTCCAAGTACATGGTGCACCCGGGAACAACCAAGATGTTTAAGGACCTACAAAGGTTCTTCTGGTGGCCATGAATGAAAAGCGATATTGTGGCATATGTGGCCAACTATCTTACGTGCCAAATGGTGAAGGTTGAACATCAACGACCCGACGGACTTTTACAGTCTATAGATATTCCAGAATGGAAATGAGAACAGATCACCATGGATTTCGTAGTGGATTTACCCCGCCCCAAGAGGGGTCATGATGCGATATGGGTTGTGGTGGACCACCTTACCAAGTCAGCACACTTCCTTCCCCTGAAGACCACTGCCAAAGTGTCAAACTTAGCTGAGTTGTATATCAGAGAGATAGTGCGTTTACATGGCATACCCGGTTCTATCATCTCCGATAGAGACCCAAAGTTTACTTCCAAACTGTGGAAGCAAGTTCAAGAGGAACTAGGTACAAGGTTGAAGTTCAGTACCACTTATCACCCCAGATAGATGGTCAGTCAGAAAGGACAATCCAGACCCTAGAGGATCTTTTGAGAGCTTGTGTGCTCGATTGGGGTGGATCATGGGAGCAGTACCTACCATTAGCTGAGTTTTCCTACCACAACAGTTACCAAGCCAGTATCAGGATGCCTCCATACGGAGCTCTTTATGGGAGACCGTGTCGGTCACCACTTCACTGGGATGATGTCGATGAAAGGACCTTGTTGAGGTTAGATGAACTCCAAGTGTATGCTGATAAACTCACTTTGATCAGGTAAGGGATAAAAAGAGCCCAGGATCGACAGAAGTCATATGTTGATGTAAAGCAGACCGATGTGCATTTCACTTTGGGAGAACACATTTTTCTAAAAATCCGACCGCTCTGAGTTATAGCTAAGAAGATAGGAAAGTTGAGTCCCTGATACTTGGGTCTGTTTGAAGTGTTAGAACAGATTAGGGAAGCCACATATCGTTTGGCATTACCCCCTCAATATAGTATGATGCATGATGTGTTCCATGTGTCCAATTTGAAGCGATATGTGCAAGATCCGAGCAATGTGCTGAGAATTGAACACATTGACCTTCAAGGGAAGCTAACTTATCCTGAGTTACCTTTGCGGATTCTAGATACCAAGGTAAAAGAGCTCAGAAATAAGAATATAGAGATGGTAAAGGTTCTTTCAAAGCACCATGGAGAGGATGAAGCCACATGGGAGCTGAAGACGGGCATGGAAAAGACATATCCTAATTTCTTTGTTTGATTGATGAATTTTGAGGGCAAAATGCATGTAAGGAGGGGAGGATGTTGTAACCCCATTTTTCTAAATCATGTAATAAGATTTGTAAATCTTCTTTTAAGAAATAAGTGAAAATAATGGTTGATTTAATGGTTTGATTTGAATGAATTTCATGCCTTGTTTTCTTAATGGGCCTTATTGGCTATTTAAGCCCAATTGCAAGAAAAAGAAAAGAAATGAAAAAGGAATCCAATTGGACATAGGAATAAAAAAGAAAATAGATAAAAGAAGAATAAAAGGCTAGGGAATTTTTTCCAAAATGAAATTTCGAGATATTAAAGTTCCTTGAGGTTCACGGAACTCAGGATAATAATATAAAGGCAAAGGAAATAGAAAATATATGGAAAATATGAATAAATAAGTGTTAACTTGCAACTGAAGAAAAGGAATCATTTTCTTTGGATAATAATCCCAATTTTTTCAGGATGAACGATAAAAGAATAGACAAGGTTACCGCAAAATTTGAATTAAAAAGGAGTTATAATTTGGGAGTTATTTCTTTTCCAAAATTTTCTCAAATTTGTGAATTATCTTGGAAATTAGGAAATCGTTTCTTTTTCTGGTTGAGCGGGGATGATGATGGCCGTTGGATCTTGATCTAACCGACACTGCTCATCGTCAAAGTCCCAATCAGACGCGGACTATGGATGACTTATAGGGGAAACTTTCCCCACGATTTCCACTTGATTCAGTGCATGCGCACTCATGGAATATGTTCCATTGGATTCAGGAGAGAGAGACGAAGCTTCTTGACCATATATTGATGACCTTTCCTCGTGTCTGCGCAAAATGCCCAATTAGACTAGTAACCAGTTTATGATGGGGATTAGGAACCCTAAGAAAACCCCCCCATAGTCTATAAATAGACCCTCATGTGGTTTCTCTCACCCTCAAGAACCCTGGCGGTATCTCCCTAGGTCATCACACCCTCTCCCTCTTTCAATTGACCCATCTCTAGCGAGGTTTAGCTGTGGCGCCATAGTGTTGTTTAGAGAAGAGAAGGAGGAGGATGATGAGCAGCAACCCTCAGATTCTGGACCATCGTGGACCTAAGCATGATCCAACGGATCAGCAGAGGGGGTGCGCGCATGATCGCATGAGTGGGGGCGAGTCACGAGTATCGTTTGATCCTAGATAGTCCAAGCAGACTATTGATTCGATGAACCAGGGACGATGTGCCTAAGCTTACCCGCTTAGTGGAGCCGATCGACATGGACCGTCAGATTGCATTAGTGGACCAGAGACGCATTGATCCAAAGACTACAAATAATTGGTAATTCCTCTTCTCTAACTAATATTTCAAAAAAAGGTTTTTCCTTGCGAAATTAATAGAAATAGCTAGAAAAACCTTATGGAAAAACTTTATACATGAAAGTTGCATAGAAAAATATGAAGAACATGATAAAAATAGTTTGGAGACTTAATTCTATCTCGTTTTAGAAAAGTACCTTAATTTGGTAGAAGTATGTATTAAAAAGTTAATTTAAAACCCTAATTGTATATAAAAGGTGAATCCTTGTGGATTAATAGGTTAATTTGAAAAGTATTAAACTGCTGATTATTAAGATAGAGTTTTCATCTATTTTGAATGTAAGATTGTCTAATTTAGGGTTTTAATCATTAAATGAAGGATAATATGTATAGAAACCCTAAAGACTATTAAATAATAATTCTAAGTATGATTAGGAGTAGTAAGGTGAGAAATTTAGGGTTTATATATAGTTTTGCTAAATAAGGATTCATAATGTTAAAAGTGGAGATAAAACCCTAATTTCCAAGGAAACTCTAAAACTAGAATAGAAATCCTAAGAGATAAGATGAGTTTGGATAAATAATGATAAAAGGAAGTTTATATGTTTATTTTAGGATTTCTGTTCATCTTTTCTTGCTTGGTTGGGTTTCCCTTCTTGATCGATTCTATCACCAAAACTACTGTTATAGTTACGTTTATGATTAACTGCCTTAGTTTCATGATGATTCTCGGTGATTTTATCAGTTGTTTGAAATAAATTGCTTGGATAAATTTTATTTCATGCAACTATAAAGTGACTATGATTATCACTATATATATATATATATATATATATATATATATATATATATATATATATAACTAGCTTAGATCTGGATCCTCCTCTATGGCTTTGCAAAGGCTAAAAAAGGGTAACCTAGAGTAAGGTCTAGGCTATCATGAGTTAGAAATTAGGCTACCCATGTGTAGTGCCATGAGACTCTTAGCAAGCCATGAGTTAAGGAGTGGGCTACCTATGGGTAGTTCCATGTGACTCAGCCCTAGAAACTGATTCACCTATTAGGTGGGATCATGAGGGGTATAATGGGGATCCACCATAAGGAAGGTAGCATCCAGGTCCAATGCAGGGACAGCGCAGAGGATAGGGCATGCATGGATTGAGCAGTTATATTTAAAACGTAAAGTTGTTTGTTAAACTGTAATTGATTGCACTAAGTTGTTATGATTAACTCCACGATTATTGTTCCCCTCACATTCCATTTTTGTGCTGACCGACGTTTTGTTTGTCGGCATTTTAGGTACAAAAACCAAAAGGACAAACAGTAAAATGTCATATTGTGAAATATGTGAATTAAAGTTCAAGGAGGATTAGTTAGAGTAGAATTCATATGTGGATAGAAGTTTAGAAATTCAACTTTTCAAAGGTATGCAAAATTTTATTTATTACAGCTTTTCAGTATAGTCTGGTAAAGTTTGGTAATTATTAATATTTATTTGTCGAACCTTGATCCGAAAATTTGAATAACGACTCTGACCTCCTGGTCTTCCTTAATTGGGGATTACTAGAAGGCGGGGTCGTTACAATGGAAAAATGATCAATTTGGGTTGTGAACCGATTGGCTCTCATGTGAAGTGATTGGTTTGAGATTCATAGTTTGTGAAAATGCATCATCTTCCAGTCCCTTACACTCCCAAATAGACTGGGAACACAAACCCTAACCACTCCTATAAATAGGGGGTACAGGGGCTTCTCAAAACACAACTCAATTACCTCTAACAATTTTTTGTCCTTTTTGGTTGTGCTAACCAATAGAGAGCTCCAACAAGTCGTACCCGCTAAAGGGAGGGATAGCAAAGGAGAAATAGTTGTGGGGGAGCAAGTTGGGGAGTAGTACACCAATGGGAGGGACAACTTCTTCCTGTCTATTCTACTAGAACAACAAGAGTTCTAGTTGGTTCGGGTGGACTTCTCTAGAGGCGAGGAGGCCTTTTCTCATCATTAGGAGGACAATGACAGTTGGCAGTATGTGCCGAGACCGCATTTGCCGTTGGAAATGCTTTTTGAGTTTGTTGTCCATGGTGAAGACCAGGAGCTGCATAGACACTGTTAAAAGAAACTAGAAGATAGTTGTACTACAACCAGTTGTAATCGTTGGACTTGCTCCAAGACTAGGTAAATAGTTAAACCATCTATCCTACTTCATAGTTATTGATGTGATCTTGAGGTTTTGAGGCATACAAATAGATAAATTTTTGTTTCATCTGCGTACTCTATGCTCATATTTTCCAACACAAGTATTTGGGACAAGTTAAGTTACTAAGTTTAGGATAATCAATATGATCGGATTTTTGGTTTTCATAGTTTATTTATTGCGTACGATTTAAATACTTAAACTGTATCATATACATATCCAATCAAACACCACATAATACCAAACTAATATATGTAAGTATATATGTATATATACATATATATACATACACACACACACACATATATATATATGTATATATATATATATATATGTATATATATATATATATATCTGTGTGTGTGTGTGTGTGTGTGTAATTTAATCACATGACCCTAAAAGGAGTTTTAGTGGTGGATGTATAGTGTGGTTATGGCCAATAACCCAATATATGTGTGTGTTTGGATTGTTTGATTTTATTGTTATTTTATTTGATTTGCATACCGAGCCTCGAACTCCTTCTTCCCACTGTAAAGTGAATTCTTTCATACCTTTACTCCCAATGAATGCAACTCAATATTTCTCTCTACCATGTAATAAGATTAAAAGAATTGGATAGTTTCCTCTCTTGCAACGACGAAGATGACAATCAATGTTAGGCGAGCCGACGAGTTGGACGACCAAGGAGGGATGACTATAGAAGCAAACCGACTGGATGGTTGATGCGATGATTTTGAGTCGCATTTATAGACCTATTTCATATGTGTTTTGTGCCTTAATTACTCATTTTCATGGATAATATTGTATAATTCACTTAATTCGGTCTTTGCCATCATATTATATCAAATCCCCTTTGTTTTACTATTTTGAGCATTAATTATCATCTTAATATAAATTGTGTGGATTTACTTGGTCTTGTTGTGAAATTTCAGGAAAAACAAGTATCTGCTTCCATCGATACCATCGACGCGAGTCGATACCATCGACCAAGCCACAGGTTGCCAGCCGAGAAGAGCAGCACAGAGTCGATACCATCGACACCCAAGTCGATGGCATCGAGATTACTTCAGACTGCTGACGAGGATGCTATCGATACCATCGACAAAAGTCGATGCCATCGACACAAGGAGAGCTACATCGTCGCTAAAAGACAAAACCGACGCTACAGGAGTCGATACCATCGACACCCCAGTCGATGGTATCGAGATCACCACAGGCGCTCAGAATAAAAGAAAGGAAAGCTGCCGCTAATTTGCTGGGTTGATACCATCGACCCGCGTCGATGGTATCGACGCCGACAGATATGCGTTGCATTTGTTTTGATCTCGATCGGACGGCTGTTATTATTTGACGACCTAATTAGGGACTTATACCTAATGACGACCGCCCACACGAGATCATCATCTCATTTTGGATTGCACGAGTGCCGAGGAGGAGAGAAAGGAGAACAGAGGCTGAGAAGCTCAGCCTGGGTTATTCGGACGCTGCCGAAGACAATTTCCACCACTGACAGGCAGGGAAGCTCGTGTTCTACGCCAAGAATCCACCGGTTCTTCTCCGTTCAGGGGTTTTCCCATTTATTTCCCGTTTTTCTTATGAATTCCCCCATTTCTACCATGTATTCGTGTGAGATGAACATGAGAGGCTAAAACCCTCAATCTTTAGGACCGGGAGTAGCCCGGGGATACATTGTATTACGATTTTATATTGATAATTCATAGTTTCTCTCTCAAATTCGTGGTATAGATTCGTTTTATCCATTTATATTGTTATGCTTGATCACCATAATAATAATTTAATGCCCTTAATCACTTCTCCAGAAGGATTAACGGTTGAAAAGAGACGAATTCTACATTAATTAATAAAACCCTTGACAAAGGAGTTGTAAAATTAATGGTGGGAACTGAGGGACCGTTCTTAATGCACTTAGTTTAGGGGAATGATTACTACGACGGTGGAATCAACCTAAACCTAAGTAGTGGATTACACCACGACAGTGGGTAATTCTCATTTCAGGCCACTACCCGGATAGAGAGAGAAGTGTGAGGAATTATATGAAACCTAATACAATGTTGACCCGCGGTGAAACCGCCATCCTAAAGATATCCCCTTGAATTGATTAAATTAACCTTTAATTGATTGTTTTCTTTGTTTGATTTTTATTTTCTTTTTAATTTGAACAACAAACCCTACTTTGTTAATCGGTCTAGCTGATTGCGATTAGTTAGTAAAAGTCTCCAATAATTCACGTATCCCTGAGTTCGACTCGGGGCTCACAAGGCCTATATTACTCTACGCGTATACTTACGTTTATGATTAACCGCCTTAGTTTCACGATGATTCTCGGTGATTTTATCGGTTGTTTGAAATAAATTTCTTGGATGAATTTTATTTCATGCAACTATAAAGTGACAATGATTATCACTATATATATATATATATATATACATATATATATATATATATATATATATATATATATAACTAGCTTAGATCCAGATCCTCCTCTATGGCTTTGCAAAGGCTATAAAAGGGTAACCTAGAGTAAGGTCTAGGCTATCATGAGTTAGAAATTAGGCTACCCATGTGTAGTGCCAGGAGACTCTTAGCAAGCCATGAGTTAAGGAGTGGGCTACCTATGGGTAGTTCCATGTGACTCAACCCTAGAAACTGATTCACCTGTTAGGTGGGATCATGAGGGGTATAATGGGGATCCACCATAAGGAAGGTAGCATCCAGGTCCAATGCAGGGACAGCGCAGAGGATAGGGCATGCATGGATCGAGCAGTTATATTTAAAATGTAAAGTTGTTTGTTAAACTGTAATTGATTGCACTAAGTTGTTATGATTAACTCCACGATTATTGTTCCCCTCACATTCCATTTTTGTGCTGACCGACATTTTGTTTGTCGGCATTTTAGGTACAAAAACCAAAAGGACAAACAGTAAAATGTCATATTGTGAAATATGTGAATTAAAGTTCAAGGAGGATTAGTTAGAGTAGAATTCATATGTGGATAGAAGTTTAGAAATTCAACTTTTCAAAGGTATGCAAAATTTTATTTATTACAGCTTTTCAGTATAGTCTGGTAAAGTTTGGTAATTATTAATGTTTATTTGTCGAACCTTGATCCGAAAATTTGAATAACGACTCTGACCTCCTGGTCTTCCTTAATTGGGGATTACTAGAAGGCGGGGTCGTTACAATGGAAAAATGATCAATTTGGGTTGTGAACCGATTGGCTCTCATGTGAACTGATTGGTTTGAGATTCATAGTTTGTGAAAATGCATCATCTTCCAGTCCCTTAGACTCCCAAATAGACTGGGAACACAAACCCTAACCACTCCTATAAATAGGGGGTACATGGGCTTCTCAAAACACAACTCAATTGCCTCTAATAATTTTTTTTCCTTTTTGGTTGTGCTAACCAATAGAGAGCTCCAACAAGTCGTACCCGCTAAAGGGAGGGATAGCAAAGGAGAAATAGTTGTGGGGTTGCAAGTTGGGGAGTAGTACACCAATGGGAGGGACAACTTCTTCCTGTCTATTCTACTAGAACAACAAGAGTTCTAGTTGGTCCGGGTGGACTTCTCTAGAGGCGAGGAGGCCTTTTCTCATCATTAGGAGGACAATGACAGTTGGCAGTATGTGCCGAGACCGCATTTGCCGTTGGAAATGCTTTTTGAGTTTGTTGTCCATGGTGAAGACCAGGAGCTGCATAGACACTGTTAAAAGAAACTAGAAGATAGTTGTACTACAACCGGTTGTAATCGTTGGACTTGCTCCAAGACTAGGTAAATAGTTAAACCATCTATCCTACTTCATAGTTATTGATGTGATCTTGAGGTTTTGAGGCATACAAATAGACAAATTTTTGTTTCATCTGCATACTCTATGCTCGTATTTTCCAACACAAGTATATGGGACAAGTTAAGTTACTAAGTTTAGGATAATCAATATGATCGGATTTTTGGTTTTCATAGTTTATTTATTGCATACGATGCAAATACTTAAATTGTATCATATACATATCCAATCAAACACCACATAATACCAAACTAATATATGTAAGTATATATGTATATATACATATATACACACACACACACACATATATATATATATATATATATATATATATATATATATATATATATATATATATATATATATATATATATATATATATATATAATTTAATCACATGACCCTAAAAGCAGTTTTAGTGGTGGATGTATAGTGTGGTTATGGCCAATAACCCAATATATGTGTGTGTTTGGATTGTTTTATTTTATTGTTATTTTATTTGATTTGCATACCGAGCCTCAAACTTCTTCTTCCCACTGTAATGTGAATTCTTTCATACCTTTACTCCCAATGAATGCAACTCAATATTTCTCTCTACCATGTAATAAGATTAAAAGAATAGGATAGTTTCCTCTCTTGCAACGACGAAGATGACAATCAATGTTAGGCGAGCCGACGAGTTGGACGACCAAGGAGGGATGACTATAGAAGCAAACCGACTGGATGGTTGATGCGATGATTTTGAGTCGCATTTATAGACCTATTTCATATGTGTTTTGTGCCTTAATTACTCATTTTCATGGATAATATTGCATAATTCACTTAATTCGGTCTTTGCCATCATATTATATCAAATCCCCTTTGTTTTACTATTTTGAGCATTAATTATCATCTTATTATAAATTGTGTGGATTTACTTGGTCTTGTTGTGAAATTTCAGGAAAAACAAGTATCTGCTTCCGTCGATACCATCGACCAAGCCACAGGTTGCCAGCCGAGAAGAGCAGCACAGAGTCGATACCATCGACACCCAAGTCAATGGCATCGAGATTACTTCAGACTGCTGGCGAGGATGCTATCGATACCATCGACGAAAGTCGATGCCATCGACACAAGGAGAGCTACATCATCACTAAAAGACAAAACCGACGCTACAGGAGTCGATACCATCGACACCCCAGTCGATGGTATCGAGATCACCACATGCGCTCAGAATAAAAGAAAGGAAAGCTGCCGCTAATCCGCTGGGTCGATACCATCGACCCGCGTCGATGGTATCGACGCCGGCAGATATGCGTTGGATCTGTTTTGATCTCGATCGAACGGCTGTTATTATTTGACGACCTAGTTAGGGACTTATACCTAATGACGGCCGCCCACACGAGATCATCATCTCATTTTGGATTGCACGAGTGCCGAGGAGGAGAGAAAGGAGAACGGAGGCCGAGAAGCTCAGCCCGGGTGATTCGGACGCTGCCGAAGACGATTTCCACCACCGACAGGCGGGGAAGCTCGTGTTCTAGCCCAAGAATCCACCAGTTCTTCTCCGTTCAGGGGTTTTCCCATTTATTTCCCGTTTTTCTTATGAATTCCCCCATTTCTACCATGTATTCGTGTGAGATGAACATGAGAGGCTAAAACCCTCAATCTTTAGGACCAGGAGTAGCCCGGGGATACATTGTATGACAATTTTATATTGATATTTCATAGTTTCTCTCTCAAATTCGTGGTATAGATTCGTTTTCTCCATTTCTATTGTTATGCTTGATCACCATAATAATAATAATTTAATGCCCTTAATCACTTCGACAGAAGGATTAACGGTTGAAAAGAGACGAATTCTACATTAATTAATAAAACCATTGACAAAGGAGTTGTAAAATTAATGGTGGGAACTGAGGGACCGTTCTTAATGCGCTTAGCTTAGGGGAATGATTACTACGACAGTGGAATCAACCTAAACCTAAGTAGTGGATTACACCACGACAGTGGGTAATTCTCATTTCAGGCCACCACCCGGATAGAGAGAGAAGTGTGAGGAATTATATGAAACCTAATACAATGTTGACCCGCGGTGAAACCGCCATCCTAAAGATATCCCCTTGAATTGATTAAATTAACCTTTAATCGATTGTTTTCTTTGTTTGATTTTTATTTTATTTTTAATTTGAACAACAAACCCTACTTTGTTAATCGGTCTAGCTGATTGCGATTAGTTAGTAAAAGTCTCCAATAATTCATGTATCCCTGAGTTCGACTCGGGCCTCACAAGGCCTATATTACTCGACGCGTATACTTGCGTTTAAGCGTGTAGTAAAATACACATCAAGTTTTTGGCGCCGTTGCCGGGGATACGGCGATTTATTGCCACTTTGAGTGCTAAGAACGGCCACTCTAGGCCACATTTTTTTTTATTTTTATTTTTAAACAATTTTAAAAAATTCCTATATTTCTCTATAATTGTGTTTACTCGTTCAAAGCATTGTACTGAACCCCGATTTTCATATATCAGGTACTTTGCATGGTGCATATGCGTAGTACCGACTACGTGAATCGCACATCTGAGGTTCCATCTGCGGGACCAGGGGACGAGGACTACTCCGAGCAGGAGCACCAAAGTGATATAAATTTTGAATCTGAGCAAGAACAAGAAGAAGCAATGGCTGAAGCACAGACAATATGGGAGAAGATCAAGGCGTCTTCCTCCTCAGCATCAAAGGGGCCTATAAAGAAATAGGGGCTAAACATTCCGACTTACAGGATCGATCCAGCATTGATTAACCTGGTTAAATCAAACACATTTCACGGACTGAAAAATGAAGATCCAGTGGCACACATTAGTTAGTTTGTTGAAAATTGCGATATGGTAAAGATAGATCGATTTCCACAGGATGTGCTGTACCTCAAGTTATTCCCAAGTTCCTTGGCTGGAGTAGCAAGAGAGTGGCTTCATAACCTCGACGACGAGTTTGTTGAATCATGGGATCACATGGTGGAGGTTTTCTTCGAGAGGTTCTTCCCTCCTGAGAAGAGCAATGATATGATCCGGAAGATCCACAATTTCACCCAACAGGCGGGTGAAACTTATTCTGAGACTTGGGAGCGATTCCAAGTCATGTTGAGGAGATGTCCACACCATGGACTGGACAAGGAAACCCAAGTGAAGATCTTCTACTTTGCTCTCTCCGAGCATGATAGAAGCAACTTGGACTCGGCTGGCTCCAGATTTTTCTTAAATAACACTGATACAAGATGCTGGGAAATACTGAAGAATATGGCACGAAAGCAATCTTGGGGAGAAAGAGAAAGAGGCCCAGTTGAGCAAGCAAGAGTTCCCAGTGAGTCAAAGGCAATGAGAGAGCTGAACGAGAAGATGGATCTTCTCGCAAAGAAGTTGCTGCAGAAAGAAGACAATGAGTCCGAGGATGAGGCTCAGGTCAAGTACATGAGGCAACAACAGGGGTACATGAACAACGATTATTCATGGCGGAAGGACAAGAAATTTTCATGGAAGGATCCAAACAACTTTCTACAGGATCCGGACGCCAAGCCTGCACCGGTCACAGAGGACAAGAGCACGGAGTTGCTCAATCAAGTTATCAAGCAAAATCAAGAGTTGATGAACACTTTTGGGGAGCAAATAAAGCAACAAGGTGAATACATGAATCAGTTTGGGCAAACTTTGCAGAGCCACGGGGCTCAAATGAGAACTATAGAGACTTCCATGGCGCAGATGGCAGCCGAGATTGCGAGCTTGAAGAAGCCGGCACATCCGGGTTTTCCGGGGAACACCAATGTTCCCAGGGGAAACCAACAGGCCAAGGCCATCTTGTTGAGGAGCGGTAAGAAAGTGCTAAATCCAAGGGCGGATGATACAAGCACACCGCAGGGCACAGTTGAAGACGCAACCGTCAAAGAGCAGCCCGCACCTGTCATAGAGCAAACTGAGGACATAGCTGAAGATTGTAAGGAAGAACAAGCCACTGAGGAGGAACCGCAGAAATTAACTCCCTATGTGACACCTCATCAAAGGGCACATACTGTTCCGGTCCCATATCCCAATAGTGCAAAGGCAAGAAAGGTGGATGCACAGTTTAATAAATTTCTAGACAACTTTAGGAAGTTATCCGTGAATATTCCCTTGCTAGAGGCGATTGAGCAAATCCCGTCTTATGGGAAGTTTCTTAAAGATGTAATCACCAAGAAGAGGAAGATACCCGACACCGAGGTCGTGGTATTGAAGGAGCAAGTGAGTGCTTTTATTATGGGCACTTTGCCGCCAAAGAGACAGTATCCTGGTTGTTTCAATATTTCTTGCTTTATCGGGAAGTTCAAATTTAGCGAGGCACTTTGTGATTCCGGGGCAAGCATCAATCTGATGCCCCTTTCTACATTCAAGAAACTTGGATTGAAAGAGTCAAGGCCAAGCAACATGACCATCCAATTGGCCGATAATTCTGTGGTGAAACCGTATGGAATCTGTGAGGATGTTTTGGTAAAGGTAGACCGCTTTGTTTTTCCGGCTGATTTCATCGTTATGGAAATGCAGGACGAGCACGGGAATGAGTTACTACTTGGTCGCCCATTCCAAGCTACAGCTGATATGATCTTGGAGATGGGGAGAGGTCGCTTGACCTTGGGCATTGCGGATGATCGCTTTGAGATGGTCATGCCCAATGGCAATGCATCTAATAAAGCAAAAGCACAGTGCAACATGGTTAAGCATGTGGAACAAAATATCTCACTTTGTCTTGGGAAGCCATTTTTGGATATGGCGCATGTGATGAGAAGTATAGATAATGGGACCCTAGCAGTGGACCTTATGGAGCAAACTAAAGTTGTCACTTTATGCAAGGCTGTTGGGTTTCCAAATGATGAGAATGAGGACATTCCACCTTCATGGGAGGATGATGCGATTATTACTTCTGTTTCTGACGCATATCCGGAATTGCCTTTGGAAGCGTGTTTGCTAAATGTCACTTATGATTGGATGCGGAGTACTTCACTCAAGGAGTGCGCCAAGATGCTTCAAATGCTTCCATGTTTCTACACGAGGCACTATGAAGATTTGGGTACACTTCCCCCACCGCTACAATCATCTCTTATTTGCCCACCTGATCTTGAGTGAAGCCATTGCCCCCGCATCTGAAGTACGTCTTTCTAGCTGAGGAGGACAAGTTACCAGTGATTGTTTCTGCATACTTGAGTGCGGATGAGGAGGAGCAACGGCTAATAGTGCTCAAGAACCACCGTGGAGCTTTTGGGTGGTCTGTGGCGGACATCAAGGGGATCTCCCCTACACTTTGCCAACACAAAATTCGGCTCGAGGAGGGAGCCAAGCCAGTCATACAGCCTCAAAGACGTCTAAATCCAAGCATGATGGAGGTTGTAAAGAAGGAAGCCATAAAGCTTCTTGCTGCAGGGATCATTTATGCCATATCTGATTCGACGTGGGTGAGTCCCACACAGGTAGTCCCTAAAAAGGGGGGAATCACTGTCACTACAAATCTTCTGAATGAACCTGTCACCACCCGATTGGTAACCGGGTGGCGTGTTTGCATTGACTACCGCCGATTGAATGCCGCAACGCTTAAAGATCATTTTCCATTGCCATTTATGGATCAGATTTTGGAACGCCTAGCCGGTCGGTCGCATTTTTGTTTTCTAGATGGTTATTTGGGGTACAACCAGATTTCTATTGATCCTTTGGATCAAGAGAAGTCTACGTTCACATGTCCCTATGGGACTTTTGCCTATCGCCGTATGCCGTTTGGTTTATGCAATGCGCCGACGACTTTTCAACGCTGCATGCTCGCCATATTCTCTGACATGGTAGAGAGGTGTCTTGAAGTTTTCATGGATGACTTCTCTGTGTATGGAGCATCTTTTGATGAATGCCTTTATAACTTAGATAAGGTATTGCAGCGGTGCGAGGACACACATTTGGTCCTCAATTGGGAGAAATGTCACATGATGGTGACGGAAGGAATTGTGCTAGGACACAAGGTGTCTAGCAAGGGTCTTGAGGTAGACCCCGTAAAAATTGAGGTGATTTCTAAGCTACCCCCACCAAATTATGTAAAAGGGGTGAGAAGCTTTTTAGGACACGCCGGGTTTTATCGGCGATTCATCAAAGATTTTTCAAAAATCACAAAACCTTTATCGAAATTGTTGGAAAAAGACGCAGTTTTTTATTTCAATGAGAAATGTCTTCACGCATTCGAGGTTTTGAAAGAAAAGTTTATTTCGGCTCCGGTTGTTCAAACGCCGGATTGGACAAAGCCATTCGAGTTGATGTGTGATGCTTCCGATTATGCTGTGGGAGCCATTTTGGTAGATAATAAACCAGCTGTGATTTTCTACGCCTCCAAAACACTTAATGATGCTCAATTGAACTACACAACTACGGAAAAGGAGTTACCTGCCGTTGTTTTTGCCTTTGAAAAATTTCGGCAGTACTTAGTGGGTTCTAGGGTAGTTGTGTGGACCGATCACGCTGCAATAAAATATTTGATGGAGAAAAAGGATGCGAAGCCTAGACTGATTAGGTGGATTTTGCTCCTACAAGAATTTGACATTGAAATCAAGGACAAGTCAGGAATTGAAAATGTGGTGGCTGACCACTTGTCTAGGTTAGAGAGGGTTGATGAACAAGGTTTGCACATACCCATTACCGAGACCTTTCCCGATGAACAACTTTTAAAAATTGATTCTAAAGAACCATGGTTTGTGGAAATTGTGAATTATTTGGTATGCGGGATCATCCCGGATGATTGGTCTTATCAAGAGAAGAAGAAATTCTTTCATTCATTGAGATATTATTTTTGGGATGACCCAATTTTGTTGAAGCAATGCAGGGATGGTATTCTTCGCAGGTGCGTGCCGGAGGTGGAGTACGAGAGTGTTCTCCACCATTGTCATGCGTCGCCTACGGGAGGACACCACGCTAGCTCACGGACAGCAGCCAAGGTGTTGGAGAGCGGCCTTTATTGGCCCACTTTGTTCCGGGATGCCTATGATTTTGTTAGGCAATGTGACCCGTGCCAGCGCGCAGGTAATATCTCAAGGAGACAAGAAATGCCCCTGAATGTATTTCAGGAAGTTGAGGTATTTGACTTATGGGGCATTGACTTCATGGGACCCTTTGTGTCCTCAAATTCAAATCTTTATATCTTACTTGCTGTAGATTATGTGTCGAAGTGGGTGGAGGCAATCCCCACAAGGACTAATGATTCAAATGTAGTGTGCAGGTTTGTCAAAGAGAACATTTTCTACAGGTTCGGGATTCCCCGAATGATCATAAGTGACGGAGGCACGCACTTCAAGAATCAGAAATTTGCGACACTTTTGAAGAAATATGGGGTCAAGCACAACATTGGCACCCCATATCATCCACAGACGCAAGGACAAGTGGAGGTATCAAATAGGGAAATCAAGAAGATTTTAGAAAGGACTGTAGCATCCACAAGGAATAATTGGAGTGCATTGCTACCGGACGCACTTTGGGCGTATAGAACGGCGTACAAAACACCTATAGGCACCACGCCTTTTAGGATGGCGTATGGTCGGGCTTGCCACCTTCCGGTGGAATTGGAGCACAAGGCCCATTGGGCGCTAAGAAGGCTGAACTTGCGCTGTGATGAGGCTGGGAGAAAAAGGATGTTTGAATTGAATGAATTGGATGAGATACGCATGACGGCATATGAGAATGCCCGCATATACAAGGAGCGCACAAAGCTGATCCACGATCGCCATATTGAGATGCACACGTTCAAGAAGGGAGACAACATTCTATTGTTCAACTCCCGTCTCAAACTACATCTCGGGAAGCTGAAATCCCGGTGGAGTGGACCCTTCATTGTGGAGGAGGTGAAACCGCACGGAGCGATTCTTGTTCGTGATGGAGATGTTGGTGAACGGGCAACGCTTGAAGTTGTATTTTGGTGAGAACTACAAGAGGAAAGTGAATGAGGTCAAACTCATTTCACTTGTGCATGAATGAGACAATGGGAAGACGTCTAGCCTAAGACGCTAAACAAGGGTGCTTGTTGGGAGGCATCCCAACCATTGGTACATTAGGATAGTGTAATTCAAGTCATAGATTGCTTTTATTTCGTTTAGATTTTAGTTTAAAAAGGTACCTTGATCCGTTTGTTAAATGTGCAGGAACAGGCAGGGTCGATACCATCGACACACTGGTCGATGGTATCAACATGGGTTCAGGTTGACACCAGCAAAAATCACACTGCGTCGATACTATCGACACCCCCGTCGATGGTATCGACATGGTCACAGACAGGTCGCAATAAAAGTGTCGATGGTATCGACACCCCAGTCGATACCATCGAGATCTCTGGAGATGTTCAGATGAATTTTGCTCATTCAACTCGATACCATCGACGGCCTCGTTGATGGTATCGACATCATCACAGGTTGAATGCAACAAAATGGCGATGTCGCAATTAAAGCAAGTCGATACCATCGACACCCGTTGATGGTATCGACGGACATGTCACCGATCCGCACATAGACATCGACAACGATCGCAACAGCCACGTCAGCGATCCGGGTGATGCGTCGATACCATCGACTTCCATCGATGGTATCGACCCGTCAGCAATCCGGGTTTCTCGATCAAGCAAACGTCAGCCGTCGATACTCGCGAGGGAGGCGGCTACCCGCGAGATGTGTCGATACCATCGACCCGCGTCGATGGTATCGACGGGTCAACAGGGGCGTCGATCAAGTCTATTTAAGGGGACTTGCAACGTCATTTGACGTCACACCTTCAGAGCAAGCATCCTCCTTTGCGCCGAGCACTCCCCCGAGCCTTCCAAGACTGAAGAAAAGCGTCATCGAGCGGAGATCTTCATCAAGCGGAGAATTTCTTCTCCATCTTCACCGAGATCTTTTCTTCTAATCCCATCTTTTCTCGCAACCATGGTGCATGTCGTTGGAGCGTCGTCATCCAGCGCACACCCTATGGAGATCGAGGAGTTCGTTCCTCCGCCAACCGCTTCCATCCCTCGTCCACGCCTAATTCATGCCAACATGGAGGCGAGGAAGGTCTACGAGGAGATAATGAAGCGAAAGTTCAAGACAACCCGGTATGTGGACCGGGGTATGCTCCAAGAGTTGGGATTCGAGGCCAACTTGGCCTATGTGCTGCATGGACAAGCACGCAACACCAGCAGAAGCCTACGCCCTGACGAGCTACAGTACCATGCGGATGGGCAGCCGTTTTTCGGCGAATGGCCCACCTACAAGGAACTGGTGTCGGAGTTCATGGCGTCTCTCGACGTGTGCGTCGTACCAAACGACGTGGTAGCATCAGACCTGGAGTGGATCAAGGGAAGGGTGTCCTTCCGACTCTTCAACAATAACTACAATCTCACACTGGTCCAGTTCAATCAAATCTTCAGCTGGTTCCACTCTCCACACGATCACCGAAGGCCGGACTCCCGCACAGACTATGCAAAGATCTTCTCCGAGCTAGTTACAGTGCCGGCGGGGAAGACCGTTAGCTACCACAATGCAGCGGTAACAGATTTTGAGCACTCGTTCGTCCGGGTCTTGCATAGGATGTTGAGCTTGACATTCTTCGCTCGAAGTGATCTTGCTTTGAGCAAGTTTTAGGAGAGTGACTTGTTCTTCCTTTACGCACTCCTGAAGCGTCAAACATGCAACTGGGGGGCGTTCTGGCTACAGCGCGTCCTGGCGGTGAAAAGGAGTACAAGGAGGGCTCCAATCCATTTTGGTGGTCTTGTCACCAAGTTGGCGTCCTACTTGGGGCTGAACTTTCAGTCCATGACTCCGATTTCTACGCGGAGTAAGGTGAACGTGCAACATTTGCACCGTTCAAACCTCATTCTTCTCCGGGATGGGTTGGTGTACGCTCATTGCCTCGTCAACCAAGCTTATCAGGAGAGCTGTAACGTCCCAGGATTTGACGCCTCGGATAGCATGATCTTATAAGGAATGATTGGACTACCCATATCACCAAGGTGCACCTCCTTTTTCGGGAGCCCATCACTAAAGAACTCCATAGTTAAGCGTGCTCGGCTTGGAGTAGTACTAGGATGGGTGACCAGTCGGGAAGTTGATCCTGGCTTGCGCGTCAGTGTGGACAAAGTGCGCAGTTAAGGCTAGTGGTGGTCTGTGGGGCCAGTCGTCATTCCTGAAACTCTACTAGAGCCTTGGGCAGTGGGCCCGGGCGTTACAAATGGTATCAGAGCCATAACCCCTCCAGTAGGTGGGGCCCACATGGGCATGTGGCATGCCAGTCTTGAGCCGTGCGGTCCAGGCAAGTTGGAAAGGGCTATCCATAGAGACGAGATGGAGCCACCCTTGCGCTGGTAGCCGTGGACGGGAGCTGGGTGTCTATGGGCCATTGTGGGTCTGCACTGAAATGGGGTCAGATTATGAGGCCATATAGTTGAGCCTTGACGAGGACGTCAAGAGTCTAAGTGGGGGAGATTGTAACGTCCCAGGATTTGACGCCTCGGATAGCATGATCTTATAAGGAATGATTGGACTACCCATATCACCAAGGTGCACCTCCTTTTTCGGGAGCCCATCACTAAAGAACTCCATAGTTAAGCGTGCTCGGCTTGGAGTAGTACTAGGATGGGTGACCAGTCGGGAAGTTGATCCTGGCTTGCGCGTCAGTGTGGACAAAGTGCGCAGTTAAGGCTAGTGGTGGTCTGTGGGGCCAGTCGTCATTCCTGAAACTCTACTAGAGCCTTGGGCAGTGGGCCCGGGCGTTACAAGAGCTCACTACCGGACGACGTCTTCAACATTGAGGGCAAGCAACATTTCAGGTGGCCAATCATAGCCATCGAGTCCTCTGAGGAAGAAGGCGGCGACGACGAGCAGGAAGCCGAGGCTGAAAAGGAAGAGGAGGCTTTCACACCTCTTCGAGCACGTGTGGCACCACGGAAGCATCCTAGGATGAATCCGGGTGCATCTTCATCATCTCAGCCCCCGCCGCCATCACCACAGCAAGAGCAGCCAGCCGAGGATCCCTACTCCATGCAAGGGATGTACACCATGCTGTAGGACATCCAGCAGACTCAACAGCAACACATGGCTATGTATACCGACATTCATGAGACTACGGGCCGTTTACTTGATAATCAACGGGCTATGTTCAAGAACGAGCGGCTCATCCTCGCCAACCAAGAGCAAATGCACAACCGGTTGCAGCGGATAGAGACGCAATAGGAGCCCTTCTTCGACCACTACTGGAGTCGAGACTACTTTGGAGGCTATCCACAGCCTCCGCCGAGGACCCAATATGATCCAAGCTTCCAGGGGGAGTACCCGTCTTGGGATCCTACGACACCGCAATACCCACCACCGCCTCCGCAAGATTGATCAGGGTATCACTGTTCCACCCTTAAGTTGGTTTTTGACTATGAGGCCATAGTCGAATTCAAGCTTAGGGGGGTGGCTGGAACAGCTCTATCTTTTATCTTTTCTTTTGTTGTTTTTAGTTTTTGCTTTGTTATTTGTTCTTGCAATTTTAGTTTTTGTTTAGGATCCACATCTATCTAGTGTAACCGTGGATGTCTTAAAAAAAATTGTCATCTCGCTGTTTCATGGGAAAAGTTAAGGGAATTTAAAAATTTGTATGTCTTTTGGATAGCTTAACTTGGTTGTCCTTGGGGAACTTGTCCTATGAAAATGATTGATTATGTCAACTTTAAAGCAATATGTCACACCCACACCCCCGTTGACTCATGAAAAGTGGATAGTAACGGTTGTTTGAGCCTAACCTAATCAAATGGTAATGAGACTTTAATCGGATGTAAGAGAAAGAACCCTTTGAACTACTACACATGTCAGTAAGGAGGGACACATAATATTCTTCTAAGGTTCAGTCACTTAATCTTGTGATCATTCCACCTCATTTTTCCATAATCCACCCAAGAATTGGAAGTAAAGTACAATTTTAATTTCTTCTTGCGTGCATAGCATTTAGATAGAACTTGCATTGTTATTTTCTATACCTTTGCATAAAAGACAAAAATATATAGTGATTCATGCACATTACCTTTAGGTGCATGTCATGTAGTTGCACTCATAACTTTCATGATTTTCATGCATAAGTACACCAGGTATAGCAATTTTTCCTAAAAAGGGATCTAAATTATTCCATACCCTCGAAATAATGCAAAGATTTCCAATTGTGAAGAAAAGGGTTGTATACATGTATCTCTAAGCAATTATGGATATGTGGGCTAAAAGAAAGAAAAAAATTCTGAAAATCTAAAAAAAAGGGTTTTTGAAAAAAAAAAGAGAATTTAGAAGGAAATGGAATAAGAGGGAGAAAGGAACATGATATCACTTGCACAACAGGAAAATTGAGTACATGATGTGGCTTATTTAGATTTCTATCTCATTTTGAGGTGGAAGGTTAGTGCATGCATCATTCCACCCAATTTTAAGCATTAGGGCATTTTCTATGTGCATGTGCATCATTTAGGACATTTTTTTATGTGCATGTTGAAACTGTGCAATACTTCCAAGATTCTTCCATGAACCACCCATTCCATCAACCCGTTGCTCGGATTGGTAGGCCACCATGATTTTCTCCTCACTCATGTTTATCAGGAGAACTGCTTCCATGTAGATGGTAGTTAGGGCGAGCAACGTAGTGTAGGCGATCACAAGGTGCACCAAGGCTGAATCGGCGAACTTTATTATGTAAACTGCTTTATGTGATAGTGTTCATCGGTTTGAAGGATAATTTCTCTTATTGATGATTATTGTCGCCTGTAGGGTAATTACTGTTCAGTGATTAGGGAAGGTCGGTTTGAGAACGTCCAGTGGGAGTCATATGGGATGTGGGGTGGTGTGTTGATTTTCAGTTGACATCTGCAATTCTATATAAGGATTAGTTGCTCGAGGGCGAGCAATGTTTAAGCTTAGGGGAGTTTGATGCGATGATTTTGAGTCGCATTTATAGACCTATTTCATATGTGTTTTGTGCCTTAATTACTCATTTTCATGGATAATATTGCATAATTCACTTAATTCTGTCTTTGCCATCATATTATATCAAATCCCCTTTGTTTTACTATTTTGAGCATTAGTTATCATCTTATTATAAATTGTGTGGATTTACTTGGTCTTGTTGTGAAATTTCAGGAAAAACAAGTATTTGCTTCGTCGATACCATCGACGCGAGTCGATACCATCAACCAAGCCACAGGTTGCCAGCTGAGAAGAGCACCACAGAGTCGATACCATCGACACCCAAGTCGATGGCATCGAGATTACTTCAGACTGCTGGCGAGGATGCTGTCGATACCATCGACGAAAGTCGATGCCATCGACACAAGGAGAGCTACAACGTCGCTAAAAGACAAAACTGACGCTACAGGAGTCGATACCATCCACCCCAGTCGATGGTATCGAGATCACCACAGGCGCTCAGAATAAAAGAAAGGAAAGCTGCCGCTATTCCGTTGGGTCGATACCATCGACCTGCGTCGATGGTATCGATGCCGGCAGATATGCGTTGGATCTGTTTTGATCTCGATCGGACGGCTGTTATTATTTGACGACCTAATTAGGGACTTATACCTAATGACGGAAGCCCACACGAGATCATCATCTCATTTTGGATTACACGAGTGTCGAGGAGGAGAGAAAGGAGAACGGAGGCCGAGAAGCTCAGCCCGGGTGATTCAGACGCTGTCGAAGACGATTTCCACCACCGACAGGCGGGGAAGCTCGTGTTCTATGCCAAGAATCCACCGATTCTTCTCCGTTCAGGGGTTTTCCCATTTATTTCCCATTTTTCTTATGAATTCCCCCATTTATACCATGTATTCGTGTGAGATGAACATGAGAGGCTAAACCCTCAATCTTTAGGACCGGGAGTAGCCCGGGGATACATTGTATGACAATTTTATATTGATAATTCATAGTTTCTCTCTCAAATTCGTGGTATAGATTCGTTTTCTCCATTTCTATTGTTATGCTTGATCACCATAATAATAATTTAATGCCCTTAATCACTTCGACAGAAGGATTAACGGTTGAAAAGAGACGAATTCTACATTAATTAATAAAACCCTTGACAAAGGAGTTGTAAAATTAATGGTGGGAACTGAGGGACCGTTCTTAATGCGCTTAGTTTAGGGAATGATTACTACGACGGTGGAATCAACCTAAACCTAAGTAGTGGATTACACCACGACAGTGGGTAATTCTCATTTCAGGCCACTACCCGGATAGAGAGAGAAGTGTGAGGAATTATATGAAACCTAATACAATGTTGACCCGCGGTGAAACCGCCATCCTAAAGATATTCCCTTGAATTGATTAAATTAACCTTTAATCGATTGTTTTCTTTGTTTGATTTTTATTTTCTTTTTAATTTGAACAACAAACCCTACTTTGTTAATCGGTCTAGCTGATTGTGATTAGTTAGTAAAAGTCTCCAATAATTCACGTATCCCTGAGTTCGACTCGGGCCTCACAAGGCCTATATTACTCGACGTGTATACTTGCATTTAAGCACGTAGTAAAATACACGTCAATTGTGGACCCAACCAACCATATGTAGGTGTCCAGTTATCAATTGGATAGAAGGCTAGTTGATCATTTCAGGAGATCAACTGATCAAACAATAAGAGAGATAAGTTGTTCCAGGGTCGAACTAATCAACCCGGATTGGAAAGCACAGATCTAAACCAATAAAGGGTGCATGCATGTAATTGGATGTCAACTAGGTGGTAGTAATTCCTTATGGCTCCAAGGAATTATAATATACATGGATATTACCATCACCTTTTGTTTTATATTACATGTTTAATGTTGTGGGATATAGCATGTATATAATAAATACTATATATGTGGTGACTGGATAAAATATATGTATATATATATACATATATATATAATCCCTTAATCAAATATATTAAGTGAAAGATGCTTTCCATTAAAGACACAAATGGTAAGCTTGGTTGACTAAGCGTGAGAATTCTCATGCAAGTGTGATGGCAATAGTGTGGGTCTGCTAATTGGGGTGCATTATTGTCATGTCGTCTTTTGGTTCAGGCTTAACTATGTGGTCTTAATGAGAATAAGCACCAGAAGCACATAACTATGGAAAACAGTTATGTATATTATCTATCCAAGAATTTCATTTGATGCAATTGGCAAATGCTTCCTACCTTAATGATGATTATGGATACTGGCATTGGCCGGGTATTATCTTGTTCTTTCTACCTCACTTGACTAATTTCTTCTCGATTCCCTCTCCTACAATGTCATATATAACTTAACTGGCTAACACTAATGAAACTATGACGTAGAACATCTATAAGAAGTACATTCTTGATGCTAAGTGAATCACCTACATCACCTTGACCTTTGACTTTACCTTTCTTATTGCCCTTAAAAATGTCACTGATCCTCCTTTCTTGTTTGAGAAGTTGTTGAAGTGGCTTATATCACCTATCATATGCTTCAAACATCCACTACCAATAATCCATTTTCCTTTTACCAACAATAAAGGAAGACGTTGGTGCCCAATTCAAACCATAGGATCTAGAGTTAGCTTGGGGACCCATTTCATCTTTGGGTTGGTCCCCTTCGCTTTGTAAGGACAATAAGTAAAATAATGATCATCACTCTTGCAATGAGAACAAACCATAGGGTTTTTCATACTAGATGACTCTCCATGAAAAATTGGAGGACTCTTGCTCTTTTTGTTACCTTCTCCCTTTCTCTTTGTAGTTCCTTCTTATCCCAAACCATTGTTACCATTTTGTTTGGTAAAGTGATATAAGACTTAATTTAGGACGTTTTCCTATTAAGGAACTTTTGCAATGAAGATTCAAGGTTATAGTTATCATCACTAAGAGTAATGACAGTAGAAGAAAAACTAGCAATATCATCTCTACCATGTAGCAAGTCAGACTCCAGACAAAGCCCTTTAATAAGATAAGAATCTTTTTTTAAATTAAGACCAACTACTTCATTACTAGGCAATAAAGGTCTAGAAGAAAGATCATTCAATTTATCAAGAAATTTAGCATTTTCTTGTCTAAGCATAGTAAGATCATCAAAAGAGAATCAATTTTCATATTTGAAGGCATTGCAAACAAGTCTAAGATCATTATGCTTGGCAACTAATTTATCATTTTCAGTTCTAATCAAAACAAGCTCATTCAGGAAAGTTTGGTTTTCATCTTTAAGACTATTAATGTTCTTAAGATAAACACCATTGTCAACCTCAACTCCATTCTATATCATCTCAAGCTTAAAAAATTTCTCTTGTAAATAATCTATTCTATCAAGATGAACCTTTTCATTTTACTCAAGAGAATCAATAAAAGTCATCAATGATTTTACCTATTTTTTTTAGACTTGCAGTGATCATAGGAAGAACATGAAGCAAGAAGCTTGTTAATAAGAGAATCCTTTGAAAGTTCATTCAGAGTTACCTTACTTACCTTACCAATGTCTTCACTTGTTGAGGCCATGAGAGCAAGCTGACACTCTCCTTCATTGGATCTAAAATTACTACAAGACGACTCCTCCCATGTGACATGGGTTGCATCCTTGCTTCTTCTTTACTTCTTATCCTTCCTTTTGAACTTTCCATCCTTCTTGTAGTCCTTCTTGGATATTCTCTTGTGGTAGGACTACTTTGTCCTGGGGCAATCATTCTTGTAGTGTCCCTTTTCGCCACACTCATAGCACCTTGGAGTAAAGGAGGGAGAAGGCTTACCCTTGAAGTGTTTCCCCTGGAGTAATTGTCTTAATGATCTCCAGGGGCTTCATCTTCATCTGATGATGGAGCTTCATGGTTTGAATGTTGTTTTGAAGCATAATGGCCTCCACTTGATATTTGAAGGCATTTTCATTTATCTTGTTCGTCTCTTTTTCTTTAAGTTTTTCTTCTTCTTCTTGGTTGTCAAGTCTAGGCTCATAGGCATGGAGATTGCCAATTATCTCTTTGGTATAAAGATCACCAAGGCTTCTTATTTCTTCAATGGAGTTCACCTTGGGTTGCCATATCTTGGGATGAGATGTAAGGATCTTAGAGTTGATGGTGCCTTGATCCATGGGTTAACCCAAAAAGTCAAGTTCATTGATGATGGTGTTGAGCCTTGAGTACATCTCAGCTACCTTCTCTTTCTTTCCCATCTTAAAGTTCTCAAGGAGACCGTTAACATGTAGACTTTGGCCTCCTTCACTTGCTTGGTGCCTTCATATGGAATTCACAATTTGTTCCATGTCTCGTAGGCACTGTCCCAAGAAGAGAATATGTTGAACTCAGAGGGAGTAAAGGCTGCATAGAAGATGTTAATTGACTTTGTATTAAGTTGGGTTTTCTTTATGGTAGCTTCATCCCAAGTAGAAACATCTCCTCTTGACCCCTTGTAGGGAAGGATGACTATCTTTTACATAACTCATACCTTACAAGTAGTATTGCATCCTTATATCCCAATATAGAAATTTGGTTCCATCAAAGATCAGAGGTAGCATAGAGAACGCTCCCTCAAAGTTCAGAGAACTTAGAAGGTTGTCACCCATACTCTAATATTGTGGGAAATCTTTTTTGGGGAAGACTATGGTCTAATGCCACTTATTGGATCAATGGGCTCTAGAGGGGGTGAATAGAGCTAAAAATCACTGAAATCAAATTTAATAGACCTTCAAGTTACATCAATAAATAGGATTGCAAATATGGAGTTTGAGTGAAACTAAACATACATAACAAGGATGAGAAATTCAATGAGATCAACAACAATCTATGTAGAGGTGGTTCCAAACTCAAAACTAGGATAATGTACATACACTACCTAGAGAGGTCAAGCCCTAGGATTTTGAAACCATTGCATACTTATATTCCATTATAAGGCATGCAATATGACCTTTCTTTTCTAGGGAAAGGATACCTAACCTTCCTTTTTATGGAATAAAGGAGCCAAAAAGCCATACAAGGTCTTACCTATCCTTTGAGAAAAAGTTTTCAACCTATACAAGGTCTTACCTACTTTTTTAAGGAGTTGGATGCCTTCACCAAGGATCTCCCCTTCTTGTAACAAGTCTTTTTCCTTGAAGGAATCACCCACTCTTCTCAAGGATATTCAGCCTTCACCTTCTCCTTCACTGCAGAGAACCTTTCACCATCTTTTCTTCAAGAGAGGGATTAGGAAACGGAAGATTGAGATCTTCACAATGAGTACAAGGAAGTAGCTCTCTAAAAAATAACCTATCTCACTCATATGGACATTTGGATTTGTAAGAAAGAATGAGAAAGGGGCTCTATGTGGAAAAAAACACTCAACTATAGCTAGGATCAAGGTAGGTAAACTTGGAATGAGGTCTAAAGGCCCCTATTTATAGTTGGGGGTGTCCACTTGCCAGTAGAAATACTTAGGAATGATTTCTAGTCATTCAAGGTGTTACAATAGATGTATTTTGAGTTTTGTAACACTTCAATGTCTAGAAACACTTTTTATGCACACTTTGTGCAGTCGGTGAAGTTTCAACAAAGGTAAACTTGACTAATTGCACTATGCAACAAACTAATTTTGAGTTGTTGGTCGAGCATATCCTGGATGAAACTCAATCGATGGCTTAAAAATACTTTTTCTGTACGGGGTGTTGGTCGAGTTTGACCTGAGACAAACTCGGCCAAACCTAGAAATTTTCAACACCCATCCTAGGCGTTGATCGAGTTTCTAAGATGGAAACTCTGTCAAACATGGTGCATGTGATGCATTTTGAAAATCATCATTAACGTTCTTAAACATTCAATTTAAGTGATACTAATTTTTCCTCATCTTAAGAACAAGTCATAACATCAATACAAATGATTACAAAATTATCCTAAGTCGTTTAGGGTATTTTCTAGAAAAGTGAATTTGCATTGACTTTGGCTAGTATTTGATTAAGCTAGGTCTTGATTGAATTGATCATTTTCATGTACCTAATAACTAGAATCAATCTCACATAGACATTTTATATACATATGATGTTGGTATGTATGCCCTGAGAGTAATCATGGGATGATTGGTGGGATACATTAAGATTGATTTGATAAGAATCAAAGGCAAGCTTACAATTCTTTCTGATTCAGTCATATGAGATAATGATAGAATAGATTGAATGTCTAGAGAATGACAATACTTAATGATGTATGCTTTCAGGTTGAGGACCTGAATGATGATATCATACGGATGCTAAGAGTTTGTACATTCTTATTATGTCCCTAGCCGGATGTCATTATGGAAGGTAGATAGACAACAATGACACACAAGACTAGATTGTGGTGTTGGTTGATGACATAATCTCATTAGTCATGATATGGAG